>CM053029.1:31461973-31530463 GCA_028564925.1 Lithobates sylvaticus | reverse complement strand
TCAACACTTTCTACTTTTCACCTTACTTTCCAATCATTCTAATACTTTACTTTCACCATACTTTGCTCTCACTAACTTAACCCACCTTCACACTCATTAGCATCTCATTATCCTATCCTTTACAAAGTTTAGGACACAACTATATATTGTACCACACAATGAGTTCCCAACCTATTTTATATCTTATGTTTTGTCCTTAGCACACATGGTTATTTTTGACCATCCCTTCCTTTGGAATTTTTCTTTCTTGGAAATCATCTCTGCTCAGCCCTGGTCTGCCTTCACCACCTCAGTTCCCTTCAGTGATACCCCTTATGGGGTTAATCTGACCCATGTTGGCTCATTGCTGTTACTGTACAAAGATTATGTAAGTATATTTTTTGAGAGTGGTTTCAGGGGGTTTATCCTAGACATCATTATCTATAATTACCTTATTCTAAACCTCCTTCCCGTGACAGGGTCAGACCTTACAGATATCGCTACTATATTACAGCATTCAGTTTTCCACGTGCATGCTCCTGAAGAGTGGATGAATCCACGAAATGCATAGAGCTATTATATGCCATGTCTTATGCCAACTACTGTTTTATTTATTTTTTTCAATGATCACTTGCAACTGTGATTTGTACTATTGTGGTCAATTGTCATTGCTGTATATTTATCCATTGAATGGAAAACATTGCTTTCCTTGGTGTACTCATGACTACCCTCATGCAACTTACCATTGATTGTTTGTTTGTTCTTCCCTTTTTTTAATAAATCTAAATGTTTTACACCTGCCTGCTTCATTTAAAGTCCCAACCCCCCAGTCGCCCAATTGCATTGTTTTAGAGGGATAGAGCACCTATTATGTTATTAGTCCCGCAAAGTTTTCTGAGATAAATACATTTTTATGAGACTTCACCATCACTCCCTCTCAGATCACTGTGATTGGCTTGAATAACTAATTATAGCGAGGGGTGGGGATAGACCAGTAACAATACCTTGTGCTGCAATTTGCGTCCATAGAAAAAGACTGAGTGCAAATCGCACTGCAAAAATGTGGTGCGAATCGCATGCAGTCTGCCGCACTGCTCCTGTGTGAACCCAGGCCGAAATCACTATGACAAGATTGGGATCACACAAGAGCGGTGGGGAACCGCATGCGATTTGGACAGAAATTCCACCTTATTCAAGTTCAAATAGCATGTGATTCTTTGCAGTGCGATTTGTGCCCATTTATTTTCCATAGATGCAAAACTCACCACAAATTATTGGTTCTTGTTATCATCGAGTACTTGACCGAAAGTATTTGTACTCGCTGGCATCGGTGCATCCCTAGCGAGGGGGATGTGATCTATCTACCTATCTATCATGGAGAGGGAATAGAGCCTCTGACAGGTTTTTATTGCTGTCTCCGTCCCATTTAGAGAGAGTCCCCCTCTCTATTTGTCCTGGTGAATGTTATCACCCAAAGTGAATGAAAATCCCAATTTCCGAGTTGTTACCAGAACTGAAATAGAGGGGAGATACTCCAATGGGGACACTAGTTCTGGTGACAACCAGGGATTTCCTCACATTGGAGGGATTTCCTGTCACTTCCTGTTTTGGTTATTGGGCAGGAAGTGAAGGGAAGTCTCCCCAATGGTAAACTGATGGTAATAAAATATAGCCCTCTCTAAGGCCCCTTTCACACTGGGGCGTTTTTCAGGCGGTACAGCGCTAAAAATAGCGCCTGTATACCGCCTGAAAAAATCCGGCCCCATTCACTCCAGTGTGAAAGCCGGCGGGCTTTCACACTGAAGCGGTGCGCTAGCAGGACGGTCAAAAAAGTCCTGCTAGCAGCATCTTTGGAGCGGTATAGGAGCGGTGTATTCACCGCTCCTATACCGCTCCTTCCCATTGATTAGAATGGGACACCGCGGTTATACCGCCGCAAAGCGCCACTACAGCGGCGCTCTGCGGGGGGTCTTTAACCCTTTTTCGGCCGCTCGCGGGGGGTAAAACCACACCGCGAGCGGCCGAATACTGCGGCTAAAACTACGGTAAAGCAGCGCTAAATATATCGCTGCTTTACCATCACCGCGGCTCCCCGCCCCAGTGTGAAAGGGGCCTTACTCTCTCCAAAATGAACAAAAAGTTTTGCCTTTAGTTCTACTTTAATTTTAAAAACAGGAAGTTACCATATTAAATCAGCAATTTCCCTTCCCCGCCCTTCCCCCTATGGTCTGCCCCTACTCCTAATGGTGGCACTATGTGCAGCCATGATCAGACACAGAAGGTAAAAATGATCCATTAGTACAGAGAATGCAGTGCGGTCATTGTGATGGGATAGGATGTGGTCACCGCTACATCTAGGAAAGGCCACATGACCGTGTGGGGGAGGGGACTGGGAAGGACAGAAGTGAGGTCTAGTAGATGGTGGGGGGTGATGAGCTCCATCTGTACTGGAAGGACTCATGGAGATCGGGAGAGGGGTGAAGGGTGACAATAGAGCAGGTTGGGGGAGGGTCAGGGGAAGAGGAGCGGTATGACCCGGTGTGTGTGTGTGTGTGTACAGAGCAGCATAGAGCTCTCACCTTCCCCAGGATGTACAGGACATAAAAAGGAGACCCCATACTGCTAATATATCATCACACACTGACCTGTCTGCATCCTACACAAATTGTATTATAGGAATCTGTATGGAGGAAGTATGGTGGCCATAATTGATAACTACTTCTACAGAATACTAGTTCCCTGGCTGTCATTCTGATCCAATGTCTTCTGTACTTTCTATGTCAGTGACCCAGAACAAGTATTTAGACTCGGAGTTCTGACTTAACTCTGATCTCCTGATCTGCCTGATTGTTCCAGGTCAGTGTCCCCAAATACTGAGTCCCCAGACAGCCAGGTGAATAGCATTTTCAGAAGACATCCAGCAACGGCCCCTCCATATTCCCCTCAGTACAGGTGTAATGGAAGTCACAGCCGGGGAATTTCTTGTTGTATTGTTTATTTTCATTTCACCTGAATACAAAATGCTGATTGATAATATATAATGTCTTTTGGTTGATTTATTCGTTTTTTTGGAATATTTACAAACTTATAAACTGATCTTTTATGTCACTCTTCTTATTACTTGTTTGAATTCTTCATTTTAGAAATAAACATTTAATACAGATCTCTTCCATGACATTGTGTTACAGAGAATTCTGGGCTTTCCAATAAGACAGCCCAGCACTAGCTGGTCACTTGTGGACTGTAACTCTCCAATTGTTCCCCCATACAGAGACAAGGGGGGGGAACAGACAGGTAGAGGGGTGTCTTTCCTCTGACTCCTCCATCTGTGGTCTGAATAGCAGGAAATCAAATTACAATCTTCACAGGACAGAGAAGAATGGGTTAGTTGGAGAATTGACTCATCTGTGTCACCTGCTGGCTGCACTGGACAAATATAAATTATTAACATATCACAATATTTCTTATTGGTCTAAATAAAAACACGTTATAAAGCAATAATTTATCGTCCTAAACATTATAATAGAACAAAGAACATCTGTACAACAATACTACATTCCCTCCAAGTGTGATTCATATATGGAGGACATTGGTGGATTAAGAGAGCCCATAGGTAGTACATTGTCCCCACCAGCCCGGATTATAACTTACTTTGTCTCCATCCTGTTATGTGTGGAGTCCCCGGTGTTCTTCCAGTGTTAGCGTCTGTATAAGAGCTGAGATAGAACATCAGGTGCTCCATGTACTCCGTGTGTTCTCCTCCCGAATTCCTGAGACAGGAAAGGGGAATGTTTTCCTACAGGAAATATTATCATCAGAAGTCTTCCATCTCCTCCACTGCTACAACTTCCAAGGATACAAGGGTTTTCCATTTGTAAAATGTTTTAAACATTAACAAGTTGTTGGGTCTGCAGACTTGACCAATGGTATAAGTTTGGTCTACATATGAGGCCTTCGGTGTTAAAGATTTCAATTGTTTGAGGCCCCATAATGTTACACTTCCATATGTCATATTACAGCTGAAAACTTCAGGAAATGTTTTATGTAGATACCGGGGGAGGAGAGAAGAGGAATACTATAGAGTGGAAGTTGAGTCTGTTGGGGCTGCTGATATCATTTCCAAAATGGCGGCACTCAGCAGCAGTCTCAGGACTTTTGGATGTCTACACAAGGGAGGATTTTACTGGCAGATAACATGAATAAAATACATTGAATGCACATATAATCTTATGGGTAGATTGTTGTTGAAATGATTGGTCTATTGACAGAGATTAGAGTATTATAACATACAATAAACAGCTCTATGGCAATATCCTAATTCCATATGTAGCGGCCATAACCCCTAGGGGCGACTTTGAATTTTCTGGGCTTACCGGTTACCTCCTCGTAGCTCGTCTTTTGTTGTCTAGGGGTTCCCAGGGTTAGTACCCAGTAACTTCAGATGCTGACACACAAAAGTTCTTTTGAGGATTTTATTTTGCAGGGGTAACATCCAACACAGTCTCAGGTGAGAATAGAGGGCACGGGTGATGAAACTCAGGCACTTGAACTGCTGACATCAATTGAATGTCTCTTAGTCAGCCCAGAGAGTAGCCACTCGCAACTGGGCGCTTCACTGCTGGATAAACCTCTAACCTTAGATTTAGCAGCCAACATGTGATCTGGAAAGTTTGCAAAGTCTCTGCCACAGACTAGATTGTAACTGAAGACAAGTAGGAACCTTTCCCACAGTACCTGGATCTCTCAGCCTTCTTGGCGATACTGTGAGAAGTGCGGATTCTCTAGTGTCCATACAACTCAGCTCCCAGGCTCTTACTGAGCAGCCAGCTTCTTGGCCCTCCTTCGAAGAGTACTCCCCTGATCGCTTGCACAAGTTGCCGTGTCCCTCCAATACCGAGAGCACACCGGGACACCTCTGAATCCTCCTTCAGTTACTGAGCCTCAAACCAGTTCCGAGGCTCGGGAACAGACGGATCCCCACCCCAGACCATGAGGGCCTCTGGGGCTGGTCAGGGTGACCATGCCTGCAGGGACAGCAGACACTCCTGGGTCCGGGACCCCTCACGGGGCTGGTCCGGAACCAAGAACAGAAGAGTGAGCCGAACCCTGAACACATGACTTCAGCATCTTAAATACCCCTTCCCAGACTACACAGCGGGGCCAGACGCGCACACTGATTGGCTCCGAGAAAGATGAGTACCTAACACGTCCAACCAGGCTTGGTTCTCGGCCTGTCACAGGTGCCTCACTGCACCTATGACCAAGCAGAACTTCAGTACTGCCCAGCCAGACTGATGCCAAAGTAAAGACCTGTACAAAAACTGACCTGTACAAAACTGACCAACACTTGCCTAGATGGGCCAACCCCTCAGCTCCAGCTGATCTAAATAACACTCAAACTAATTTCCGCCCTGATTTCGGCGGGAAAATAGGCTATTTAAGCAGTACTTACTCAGTAGTCTGCAGAGAAGCTCCATCTCCTAGGTAAGTTTTCAATCTATATGGCGTACCCAGACTATCTAGGCATGATACTATATAATTACCAACCCCAATTCTCATAATGATTTACCTACCAAACTGTTTGCTTGCTACTTTACCAGACTCAGCGTTGGATTATCCAACCCCTGGGGGCTGCCCTCTAATAGGGCTCTAAGGCCGCCCTTCCCATACGACCTACACCGGACATCAACAGGTATAGGCTTTCATTTTTTACTATCTAGAAGTAGCAATTCGAGGATTGGGCTTTTATAAAATGGTCATCATTATTTATAATTACCCTTACCCTGTTCATTAGGTTCTTCTAATATTGGGGGACGCAGATACGGTCTCTCTATAATGTACCGGGACTTTTTCTGACCCTCTTGAATCCAAAATATTACTCTACCAGGTAGGATTCAACCTTCCTAATATAAGCTTTAATTCCCATAATATGGATATAACACTCTAAATAATGATAAATTATAAAATAGATATAAATCTCCCCTCCTCTTCCTCCCCGTCTTTTCCCTTTTTTTTTTCTCTCATTGTTCTTGTTTTTCCGTTGCCCTCTTGGCTTCTCTTCTACCATCTGCAGGTGTAAGGAAATTCCTTCCGAAACTGACGTTCACTTCTACCTTCCAGAAAATTGCTTTTAAAAATGAAAATTGCCACAAATTGAGTATCTTATAATCAATAGGGTATACCTAGAAGGTAGGCAATCTACTTACTAATTAGATCGCGGGTTAGACTGGATCATGTTACTGATGGGACATATTGGAGCAACTATTTGCCCATTGATGAATAACTCTCATTTTTTCTGTTTTACGACTATGTCTAGATATAAAAATTGCTGTATCACGGTTCTGATGAAGCTAAAAGCGAAACGCGTCAACCGTCAACTGACCAGCAAGTAAAACATAATTATGGAATCTTTTAGGTCCTAATGTATATCCGATACTCGATGGCCAAACTGTTGTAAATATTTTCTTTTTGTTCTTCACTTTTTGTGATGTATATTTGTATATTGCTTTGTATGTTTTCTAAATAAACCAATGAAATATTGATTACGGAATATCCGTGTTTGTTCAGGTGCCGAGATAGTCCGTCAGGTTGGCTAAACCCCCTCTTGTTCCTTTTTTTCTTAGTAAAGACCTGTACAATTAACCCCCAGAACTCTGTTATAGTTCTGGAAAACGAAATTTACATATGTATAGCGCACACTTAGTAAAGTGTGGGCACTACACATAAAATTGATAAATAAAAGTAAAAATATATGTATAACGTGCTGCAGTAAAACCAATAAAATGTGCATGCACTAAAACAACTATAGCCCTGTAAAATTATTATGTTATTAAATTTAAGACAAAAATACCCAACCTGTGTTACTAAGCACAAAGCAAATCGAAAATAAAAAACAGTCCTTTAAATTAGATCACATCAACATTAAACGCCTTAAAGTGATTCTAAAGGCAGAAGTTTTTTTTTAGCTTAATGCATTCTATGCGACTCAAATGCAAATACAGTATTTTCAATAACACCGTTAATCTATAGGTTTGAGCAGGTTAGGCCAAGAATTGGGCTTGGTGTTTGACCACCAGGATTTGTAGGCATGAGAAAAAAAATGCCTGCCTAAGATCAAACCACAGCAGCTACATCACCTCCCCTCTTACCTCTACCCAGGGTTGCCAACCGCCAGTAAATTTACTGACAATTTGTAAAAAATATGTGATCTTTTTAGAACTGTCAGTACATATCAGGGGCTGATCATCTCATGCTGTGTTGACTTTTTAAGTGTAAATCAAGCAAATTACTTTGTTATAGGTATTGTGTCGCGTTCTGGGTACGGCGGGGAACAGGAGGTGGATCCCCTATGCCAATGAGGCGATAGCACGGGTTGTATTGGAGGACGGGTTCTAATGTTGCTACTGGTTTTCACCAGAGCCCGCCGCAAGGCGGGATGGACTTGTAGCGGCGGTAGCAACCAGGTCGTGTCTTCCAATAGCAACTCGACCCCACTGACAGCTGAGACAGCCGCGGTACACAAGGATTAAGCAGAGGCGAGGTCAAACGAAGCAAAAGGTCAAGCCAGGTGGCAAAGGTTCGTAGTCAGGGGCAACAGCAAAGATCTGGATACACTAGTAGGAGCAAAACACAAAACGCTTTCACTGGGCACTAAAGGCAACTCAAGATCCGGCCCAGACAGGAAGGGGAAGTGGGTTTATAAAAGATTCAGCGAACGGTAATTGGGCCAGGCACAAATCAATTGTGCGCTGGCCCTTTAAGAGAAAGCAGAGTTGCACGCGCGCGCCTAGGGAGCGGGGGCGTGCGTATGCCGGAAGGAGCCGGCGGGGACAGGAGAGGAGAGCGGGATGCGATCCCCGGGCGGCCCGTGGATCGCATCCCGGAGACAGGACAGTGCTTGCGGTCAGGGGAGCTGACCGAGGCGCTGCAGGGCAAAGGATGCCGTGAGCGCTCCGGGAAGGATGGGGCACCCGGAGCACTCGGCGTTACATATTGTCAGTGTTTCCATATCATGTTTATACAGTTCAAATATTCACTGTGTTAGTTTCTGTAATTTCTCAGGTCGCCAGTAAAAAATGTGCTCTGCCAGTAAAGTTTCCATGTTTTGCCAGTAAGAAATGCTGTGAGAGGTTGGCAACCCTGCCCCTACCCCTATGCTATATAATATATTAAGGATCTTTAGTGAGGTCTCGGGCCTGAGGGTCAATATGACTAAATCAATAGCATTAAATATAACACTCCCCCAGGACTTGGTCCAACAACTAGCTAACAACTTTGACTTCTCATGAGCGGCCACGGCTATTCCATACTTAGCGATCAAACTGAGATGAATAACATTTTTAGAGCCAATTACCCTCCTATATTACACAAATGCAGGGGTGATATGGAGAGGTGGGCAAAGTGTGGTCTATCCTGGCTGGGCAAAATTCATGCAGTAAAGATGACACTTCTCCGTCTCTTATATTTATTTCGCTCTCTCCCAATTCCGATAAAGAAACAATTGCTTAGTAAATTTCAATCAGAGATTATTCGATTTGTATGGGGTAACAAAGGATATAGGTGTCCTTCCAAGATTCTTTTTCGCCTGAAATCTCACGGAGGGCTAGGTCTGCTAAATTTATGGGGATATTTCCAGGCAGCACAACTCGCTCAAATTTCAGTGACTTACTCTAGGGGTCCGAAGCCTGAATGGCTCTCGATGGAAAGGCAATCAACTCCTTTGAACACCATAGACTTTCTTCTTGGATGCAACTCTAAAAACTTAGGCCAGCCATCCTATCCCCTACTCTCTTCCACTCGTGGCTCTTTGCTCTAAGCTTTACTCACAGCACACCCTGACTTCACAAATGAAGCCATTAGCCCATTTGTTCCATAACGCTGATTTCTCACCAGGGATGAACATTAAAGCATTCCAATGGTGGACGGCTAAAGGCCTCTACAGGAGCGGTCCCTTTCTCTCCCGGGGGGGCCCTCTTACCCTATCACATTGTAAGAAGAAATTGGATATGCCGGACTCGAAATTATTTAGGATTCTCCCAAATTTCCCATTTCCTTCACATACTTTGGTCCAACAAAAAGGAACCTCCCACAATAACTCCCTACGAACAGTGGTGTTATAACACAGAAGCTCAGAGTGGGGGGGATCTCCTTGATCTATACAGCACTGATGGCGGACTCGGATAAGCCTTCCTATGCTCGAGCCTGGAAGGATGAGACGGGCAGCTCTTGGACTGCTCAGGATTGGTTCTGTGCATCCAAACGAGCATACAAAGGTATTCTCAACATCACCCTTATTGAGGCTAGTCTCAAAGTTTTGACTAGGTGGTACTATGTACCCGCAAGACTGGCGGTAATCTTTCCGGGATCATCTCCGTTATGCTACAGAGGATGCGGGCTGAAGGGTACAATGATCCAAACATGGTGGCCCTGCCCTTGCATTAGATCCTTCTGGCAGAAAATGTTCCGTGTTTAAAAAGAAATATCCACGCTAACCAGTGATAATTGATTAAATAATTAAAAGGTGCATGTGACCTAAAACAAATTAACACAATGTGCAAGAGTGTATGAGTGATATTAATAAAAAAAAAAAACACCTCTCAACGGTGAAAAACACAAATCAGGTGCTGCAACAAAAAAAAAAACCTGAATATAGGGCTTGCATGTAAGTGAGAAAAAACTTTGCGCAACCTAGGTGAATTAATCAATCAAGTGAACAATCAGGATACAAACTTCCATAAACTAACCAATGAATAATATAAATGACTAAATGTGCCACTCAACCCCTAATGAAATATTTAAATAAATCACCAAATAAATGAACAGGATGTAAGTGAAAAAATATATATGAACAATAATAGATTAAATAAATGTCTGCAGTGCATGAAAATAATAAAAATTGAATGAATCAGCGATGACTATGGTTACAAGTCCATGTAACACAGAGGATCAGAGAAAAAAACTTCAAAAAATTCCTTCTAAAGTAGCGAAAAGGTGGCCAACATGAACACAGTGGCAACAGTTTTTATTTTCTCGCCCTCTTCTGATGGAAGCACCACACACTATCCAGCAGGTAACAGCTCCCGGAAAAAATATAATGTGACCAAATGGCCGCTTACCAGATCCAAGGATCAAATAGGCATGTATCAGGATGGACCCTCCACACAGGGCGATGTTTCCTCTCAATTCCTCGGCAAGGATTATCCACTCCCTGGTATGCGGCGATCCCTCACCCGCTCCGTGCTCAGCTGCTCTCTGTACACAACACTACCCCTGCTTCAATGGCTGTAAGTGCGCCAAACTCTTCCTCCGTCCACCATATAGGGCAAAAAAACGTATATAGTGCAGTATTGTTTAAAACACCAAAGTTTCTTTATTTAAAAGCCCACACATGGCTAACATCCAAAGGGGTGCATAAAAACAGCAACACAAAAAAAATTCTTTTAAAAATGGTAATGGAAAAAAAGCGGTGTATCGATATAAATTTATTTTATACAGCTGTGGGCGCGGTGGGACAGGAAGAGGCATAGACTCCCACGTGAGGTGGGTGCAAATACTTGTCTTAAGCCCCATACACACGGTCGGACTTTTTCATGGATTCTGTCCGATCGGACAATGTTGTTGAAAAATCAGACCGTGTGTATGCACCATCGGACAGTGTACGTCGGATTGTCCGACGGACAAAGTCTTATCTCCTGCTGGAAAGATTTGCCGACAACACGGTCCGATCACACCAAATCCGATCGTGTGTACGGTTGTCCGACCGGACAAAGTGCTACGCATGCTCAGATCACATTACAAGACCAAAGCTATTGGCTACTAGCCTCTACGTAGTCCCGTCGTAGGCAACAAACGTCACCACGTTCAGAATGATCGGATTTTCCGACAACTTTGTCCGACCGTGTGTACGCAAAACCAACATCAGACAAAGTATGACGGACAGGATCCGACCGACCTGGTCCGCGGATTGTCCGACCGTGTGTATGGGGCTTTAGACAGCACCCCTCCCCTTCCCCCTGAAAGGTGCCACATGTGACACCGGAGGGGGGGGGGGTTCCGATGAGCAGAAGTTCCACTTTAGGGTGGAACTCCGCTTTAACCCCTCTTATACTGGGCATAATGGATTTATTGCTATGCTATAACTAGACATGTGCAATTAGTTTTTTTTTTTTTTTTTCGTTTTTTTTCGTTCGTTCGTTTTCGTACGAATGAACGAATCGTTCGAATCGTATGAATCCGAATAACGAATCATTCGAATCGAACAAATCCGAAAAGCAACGAAAATCCGAAAAACCAAACAACGAAAATCCGAAAAACGAAAAAAGGAACAACGAAAATGAACGAAAAAATTTGTACATTCGTAACTTTTTTTTTTGTTGAATTGGTAATTTTCCGTGTCCCTTACAATGGTGCTGCTTAACGTGCTTCGAATGGATTGAACAAAAAAATTCGTACATTTGTAACTTTTTTTTTCGATTCGTAACTTTTATTTATTTACTTTTTTTTTCGATTCGTAATGAATGGATTGAACCAAAAAATTCGTACATTCTTTTTTTTTTCGATTCGTAAATTATTAAAATGTAATAATAGCATACACATTACATAAAATTATGAATTATGCTCCGATTACGAATGTACGAATAACTACGAATGTTACGAATGTACGAATAACTACGAATGCGTCAGAATTTCGAATAAACGAATGAACGAAAATTAACTAACGAAAAAACGAATCAACGAAAAATAACTTACAAATGTACGAATCGAAACGAAAAAAAAAACGAAAAAAAAAAAACGAAAAAAACGAAACGAAAAAAAACGAAATCGAAAAAAAAAAAACGAAAAAAAAAAAACGAAAAAAACGAAAAAAACGAAACGAAAATAAACAAATTTTTTTGTTGTGCACATGTCTAGCTATAACTAAGCACCAGTAAGGGGTGTGAAAAATGTCAGCTGATTCATCCACTATCCTTGATTACTGTATGGACTGATTTTATTCAATAAAGACTTTTTTCATTGGAGTGCGGCTATCCGGATTTCCTCTATTGCATGTGTTTTATATCATGGAAGGTTAACCCCTCTTATACTGGGCGTAATGGATTTATTGCTGCAGGACATGCTGTTAGGATGTAAGAGTCCCACTCCATTACACCTGACAAAACACTGTAACCTCATCCCTGACATTTATTATAAACCAAAAAACTTGAAAATAAAAATCATGCATATAAAACATTTTAATAAACCGTGGTTCATGCAACTAGATAACCCCAAATACCACCACAGCCCCACTCCTAACTAGAGACCCCTAGTGGGGAAAACATAATGTCAGCTGGGGCTAAAGGTACAGTATATAAATATTTAACAACATATTTAAAAATTTTATACCAAAACGTTCTCTAGCCACTTGATTACTGGGCACTTAAACCCCCCTCCTGCCCAGACCAATTTTCAGCTTTCGGCGCTGATGCACTTTGAATGACAATTGCGCGGTCATACAACACTGTACCCAAATGAAATTTTTATAATTTTTTCCCCCACAAATAAGCTTTCTTTTGGTGGTATTTAATCACAGCTGGGATTTTTATAAAAAAAAAAAATCATGTTTAATAGTTTGTTATAAAATTTTGCAAACAGGTAATTTTTCTGCTTCATTGATATGCGCTGATGAGGCGGCACTGGTGGGCACTGATAGGCGGCACTGATGGGCACAGGTAAGTCGGTACTGATGGATACAGATAAGGCAGCACTGATGGCCACTGATAAGATGGCACTGATGGGCCCTGATGGGGTGGCACGGATGGGCACTGATAGGTATCACTGATAAATGGCACTGATGGGCACTGGTAGGTGACACTGATGGGCAACACTGTTTAGGCACTGATTGTGGGCACTGACAGGTGGCACTGTGGGCACTGGTAGGCAGCACTTGTAGGGGGCATAGGTGGGCACTGATGAGCTGGGGCACATCGCAGTGATCGGGACTAGTGTCCCTCTCACTGCCGCCGGTGATCAGATTTTTTTTTTCTCCTCGCGACGGCTGTGTTGTCATCACATGATCAGCTGTCATTGGCTGACAGCTGATCACGTGGTAAGGGGTCGGGATCTACCCCTTACTCGGATCTGTGATCCAGCAAGTCTCACAAACTCGCTGATCACAGAGCGCACGGTGCGCACCCTTCAGGGGGCACGCAGGCCGCTCGTGCACGGGACTACGTCAATAGACGTAGTCCCGGCAAAGCAGGTCCACACTGTAGCTGTCATTCGTCTATAGCGTGGATCTCTAGGGGTTAAAAATCTGTAAGGTGAATTTACACAGGACCCCCTCCTCACCCCCCCCCCCCCCCCCCAGTCCTGCTGACCTGAAGCACGGCGATCTCCCGTCACTACCGCCCAATGGTCTTAAAGGGGAATTTTTTATTTTTTGGATCTCATATATAGAAGGTCCTGTCATGCTAATTTTCTATTACAAGGGATGTTTACATTCCTTGTAATAGAAATAAAAGTGACCCAAAAAATGTTTTTAACTGGTTTAACTGGTTCCTGCCCACCCACCGTCAAATGATGGCGGGGCGGTTCTCGTTCATATCATATGACTCGTTCATATCATATGACTGCATCCCAGAACGGGTGCGCGGCGATCGCAGCCGTGCCATGCTAGGACACGGCGCGCCCCTGATCTCACGTCCACGGCTCTTTAACCATGTGATCGGCTGTGTCCAATCACAATGTAAACAAGGAAGTGACGGTAATCAGCTTCTCCTCGCCTCACACTGACAGAGTGAGTGGCGAGGAGAGCCGATCAGCGGCAATTCCACGCAGGGGGACATGTAGGAATGTAATCAGGGAACTGATTACAGTATAGTAAAACAGTGTCACCATACAGTGGCAGCAATCAGTGCCCATTAGTGATGCCAGTCAGTGCCGCCTATCAGTGCTGTGCATCAATGCCCATCACTGCTGTCAATCAATGCCCATCAGTGTCGCCCATCAGTGTCGCCCATCAGTGCCACCCATCAATGCCCATGGGTACCGCCTATCCGTGCTGCCCATCAGTGCCGCCTATCAGTGCCCATCAGTACCGCATATCAGTGCCACCTATCAGTGCCCATAAGTGTGGCATATTAGTGCCACCTCATCAATGCCCACCAGTTCAGCCTATCAGTGCCCATCAGTGCCGCCTCATCAACACACATCAGTGAAGGCGAAAAATTACTTACTTAGTTACAAGATTTACTGACAGAAAAAAAGTAAACATTTTTTTTTCAATATTTTTTATTTATTATTTTTTGTAAAAAAAAAAAAAAAACAGCAGTGATTAAATACCACAAAAGAAAGATCTATGTGTCAAGAAAATGATAAAAAAATTTGTTTGGGTACAGTGTTGCATGACCACTCAATTTTCAAAGTGCGACAGCGCTGAAAGATAAAAAATGGCCTGGGCAGGAAGGGGGTGTAAGTGCCTGGTAGGCAAGTGGTTAAAAAGGACAGTGTAAAAATAAAAACGTAAAATAAATAATTTAAAGCGCCCCGTCCCGCCGAGCTGGCACGCAGAAGCGAACGCATACCCAAGTTGCGCCCGCATATGAAAACGGTGTTAAAACCACACATGTGAGGTATCGCCGCGATTGTTAGGCTGGATTCACACCTATGCATTTTTTGTGCTTTTTGCAGATTTGTACTACAGTCCATTTAACATGGTTTCCTATGGAACACATTCTGCAAAATGCAAATAGGACTAAAAATGCCATAGGTGTGTATCCAGCCTTAGAGTGAGAGCAACCATTCTAGCAAAAGACCTCCTCTGTAAGAGCCAATTCACACTGAGGCAGCATGACTTGCAGCGCGACTGCCTCAGGCGACCTGCACACGACAGCAGCGGTGACTTGCAAAACGACTTCTGTATAGTAGTAGTACAAAGTAGTACAGGAACCTTTTTCTAAGTCGGAGCGACTTGAGTTGCTTCCATTAGAACAGTTCCATTGTACAGAACGGAACGCGACTTGTCAGGCGGCTAAGTCGCCTGGCAAGTCGCCCCAGTGTGAACCGAGTAACTCTAAACTGGTAACCTGTATACGTTTTTAACCGCTACAATACCGGGCACTTTCGCCCCCTTCCTTCCCAGCCCAATTTTCAGCTTTCAGCGCTCTCGCACTTTCAGTGACAATTGCGCGGTCATGCTGCGCTGTACCCAAATTACATTTTTATCATTTGGTTTGCACAAATAGAGCTTTATTTTGGTGGTATTTATTCACAACTTTTTATTTTTTGCGCTTATAAGCGAAAAAATTGCGGCAATTTGGAAAAAATATATATTTTCTTCTTTCTATTTTAAAGACATCCAATAAAATCGAATTTTGTCATAAATTTAAGCCAAAATGTATTCTGCTACATGTTTTTAGTGAAAAAAATGAGTTAAGTGTATAATAATTGGTTTGTGTCATCACGGACAGATGTACGCAAATAATCATGTACAGATGTGCGCAGATAATGATTGGGACATGTGATTTTAGTGGGGGACATGTGTTTTTATTATTTGGGGACATGTGTGTTTTGGGGACATGTGTGTTTACACTGTTTTACACTAGACTGGTGATCAGTGAGTAAAAAGCTGTAAAAAAAACAGCTCATACTCACTAATCACCAGCCGGCTTCAGCGATCCGCTCTCCTCTCCTCAGCGACGACTTCCGTGTGAGGAGAGGAGAGCCGATCGCCTAGCAACCGGCTGTTTGTTTACATCACATGACGGCTGTGATTGGACACGGCCGTCATGTGATCAGGAGGGCCAATAACAGAGCCCTCCTGCCGATCCGAGATGCGCCGTTTCCGGGTGACATGAGCGCATTGGGATTGCGCTGCTGCGCGGGCACGCACGCGATCCCCCTCCTTCTGAAGGACGTTCAGGAACGTCTAGTCACAAGTAGAAGGCTCCCACCCGGCCATATATATACACATTGGCCAGGTGGGAAGTAGTTAAACAACGCCTATGGAGATTTAAGGGTTAAAGTTTGTCGCCATTCCACGAGCGGGCGCAATTTTGAAGCGTGACATGTTGGGTATCAATTTATTCCGCGTAACATTATCTTTCACAATATAAAAAAAAAAAATTGGGCTAACTTAACTGTTGTCTTATTTTTTAATTCAGAAAAGTGTATTTTTTTTCCCCAAAAATTACTCTTGTAAGACCGCTGCGCGAATACGGTGTGACAAAGTATTGCAATGACCGCCATTTTATTCTCTAGGGTATCTGGAAAAAAATATATATAATATATATATATATATATATATATATATATATATATAAATGTTTGGGGTTCTAAGTAATTTTCTAGCAAAAAAAAAAAAAATGATTTTAACTTGTAAACACAGAGTCTGAAGAATAGGCCCGGTCCTTAAATGGTTAAACAGCGTTAAAATGCCGCTAAAACGAGTGGCGCTTTACCGATATCGACCACACCGCCCCAGTGTGAAAGTAGCCTTAGAATCACAATATGTATTACATGTGACACTTTGCAAATAAGTACAACATTAAATATTACTATACAGAAAGTTTATATTTCAATCACATATCAAACACATAACAGTGCAGTCCAAGTGTAAAATGAACTTTGGGAAATAATAAATAGACTTACAGCCATTTGTGTATCTAGAGGAACATTTGAAGACATTTGAAGACCTTCACTTGTCTGCATCAGAACTAAATGGCTTCTGAGGTAAAAAACTTCATGTTGTTGAATAAGAAACTTTATTAACAAAGGCAAGACTTCCTGTTTCATTACTCTGAGGATCTGAACTGCAATAGGCAACCACCAGGTGTCCTCAAAATGACAATCCTATATAGACAATCCCATAATACAGGGGTCTTCAAACTATGGCCCTCCGGTTGTTAAGGAACTACAATTCCCATCATGCCTAGTCATGTCTGTGAATGTCAGAGTTTTACAATGCCTCATGGGATATGTAGTCCTGCAACCGCTAGAGAGCCGTAGTGTGAAGATTCCTGCTATAATAGACAGCCCAGCCTTTGTGACCCATGTTAGCCATCGGAGTCATTTGGTTCTGGTGAGCGGATGATCTTCAGAGGTTGGTGTCACGTTTGAGAACACAGAACAATGGTTTTATATTTTAAGCACAAGCACACAGAAGATCTCTGAACTTAAAGGGGACTATTTGTTTTTCTTTCCACTTAAAGAGGAAGTTTGCAGTCTGCTCACATAATTTGTAATAAAAACATCTTTACCTGAAGCTTCCCTCCAACCACTTTGCATATTATTTTATATATACTGTGATTCTGTACCTGCCAAATATGCTGCAGAAATCTCCCTCCACTGAGTCTGGCTGTAGCCATTTTAACTGTGGGCAGCTGAAGCTGCTGCCTGATTTACACAGACACACACAGGCACACCTCCAGCTCTGCAGCTCTCATTGGACCTAGTATGACTCACCCCCTTCCCTTCCTGGCAAACTCTCACGAGAGTGAGAGAGAGATGTGCATGATGTTATAAGCTAGGCTAATGACCGGGCAAGAAACAGGAAGTGGGCTGTATAAGGTATTTACTTGCAGAAAAAAAAAAGTTTTACTATCCAAAGTTAAAACAAAATGGGCAGAAGATTAAATAGATGAAAAGCTGAAAAAATGACTGAAGATCCGCTTTAAGGAGTATAATGTATAGCGGCCATAACCCTTGATGGGGCGGCCTTGACTTTTGGGCTTACCGGTTACCTCCGCTTGGCTTGTTGATGAATGTCCAGGGGTTCCCAGGGTTAGTACCCAACAACTTCGGATGCTGACACCATAAAAGTCCTTTTTGAAGGTTTTTATTTGCAGGGGTAACATCCAACAAACACAGTCTCAGATGGGAATAGAGGGTAAAGGTGAAGAAACTCAGGCACCTTGAACTGCAGACAACAACATGTCTCTAACAAAACCCAGAGAGTAGCCACTCACAGCTGGGTACTTCAATGCTGGACAAATCTCTAGCCAGAGATTGTGGCAGCCAACACTTTGATCCGGAAACTTGCAAAAGTCTCTTACACAGAATAAACTTTCAACCGAAGGTGAATAGGAACTTTTCCTCAGTACCTGGAACTTTGTTTCCTTGGCAGTACCGTGAAATTGTCGATTCTTTAGTGTCCATAACAACCCAGCAACCAGGCTCTTCTTGAGATGCCAGCTTGTTGGCCCTCCTCCGAAGAGTCCTCCCCTGGTCGCCTATGCGAGTTGTGGTGCCCCTCCAGTGATGAGAGCACACCAGGACGCCTTGAATCCTCCTTCAGTTACTGTGCCTCGGACCAGCTGGTTCAGAGACTTGGGAACAGATGGATCCTTGCCCCAGACCCTGCAAGTCTGTGGGGCTAGTCAAACTGACCATGTTGCGGGACGGCAAACGCTCCCAGGCCCGGGACCCCTCGCGGGGGCTATCCCGGTCCAGTATCAGGAACAGGCAGCTATGGCTGAACACGTGACTTCAGCACCTTAAGTACCCTTCCCCAGACTACACAGTGGGGCCAGACGCACCCACCGATTGGCTCCGGGGAAGACTGATACCCAAGACGTCCAACCAGGCCTGGCTCTGGGCCCGTCATGTGTACCTCAGCGTACCCAAGACCAGGCAGCATGCCAGTCCAGCCCAGCCAAACTGATGCCAAAGTGAACCTGCACAATTAACCCTCAGAACCACATTACTGTTCTGAGGAAAAAACTAAATTTCCACATATAGCGGACACCTTGTGAAAGGGTCCCGCTGCACATGTTAATGTAATTTAATTTAAAGGACAGTTTTTTTCTCATATCACTTAGTTTTTTACAGCTAGCTGTGGGTACTCACATTTACCTAATTTTCACCTTTTCTCTTCGAGTTCTTGGCGCTGGGTTTTTGGTCCTCAGTAGATGTAACATGGACCCATTGAAGATTTATTCCACTCAGCTCAGCCTGTTCCATTTCGATATGACATGTCTGACCTCACTGGTCCAGCCACCAGTCCAGGTTCTGTCATGTCCATCCTCTGGTGTCCTTTCTGAGAGACCCCAGTGGTGTACATTGTCACACGGGTCAGGAGGGAGATGTGTTTCAGTCATCAATCCCTAATACCAATAAAATACATTTACGTTTTGGTTGTAACATGACAAAATGTGGAAAACGGGTATGAATACTTTTTCAACGCACTGTATATAAAAATATAGAGAGAGGGAAATTGTCTCTGTGAGTTATTTATTTATTTATTTATTTATTTATATATAGACATAATTAGACAATTTACTATTCTTATTGCTGTTATTACCAGATAGTAATGACCCCAAATGTGTCCGTCTTATTCAACTCTTCCTCCCCCAGCCAAAGTCGCATGGAGCTGACAGGTGAAATGCAAGTTCACGTGCTAGACCAGCCCCTCCTACACATGCACAGAGTGAATGCAAGGATTCATGGGAATTGTATGTAGCGCTGGCTCCTGACGAGCACACGCTATATGTTTTTCAAAGTTAATGTTCCTGAAACCGCAGTTGGGTTTTAGGACTAATTATGCCAAATTATGGTCTCAGTATCAGTCTAGCTGGATTGCACTGAGTTCTCCTTGGCCGCAGGTGTCGCTGTCACCACCGGCAAGTATGAGAACGCAGTTTGGCTGGGTGTATTGGATACCATTCTTTTCTCTGAACCAGCCCAGTGGGAGTGTCATCCTGATGTGACTTCTGGGAGGTGGTATTTAAGGTGCTGAGATCACGTGTTTCGGGTTTCCGGTCCAGAAGAGATCTTCTGTCTGTTTGGTCCTGGTCCTCCTGACCAGCCCTCACGGCCCTCCTGGCCTGGGGTGCGGATCCATGCAATTTTAAGCCTCGGGGCTGGATGGCCCGAGGCGAAGCAACTGCAGGGACAGGCCTGAATGGATATCGGGGCCTAATTATCCAAGAGTGGTTCGGTGCTGTCTCATCTAAGGAGAGGCCCAGCAACTGGAGAAGCATCCAGGGGAGGACTCTTCGGGAGAAGGCCATGCACAAGGGTGGTTTCTCTGAAGGAGCCTGGAGGCTCAGTTGAAGGACACTTTATGGATCTACACTCATACGATATTGCCGGACCGGCTGCGAGATACTGGTAGCGTATGATAGCTCTCTAAATTTGTCTAAGTCCCTCAGTTACATTCAAGTCTGTGGCAGAAACTTTGCTTTACACTAACACTTCACCAGCTGCTAGGCCTAGTGAGAGGAGGTCTATCCGGGGGTTGTGATAATCCAGCTGTGAAACTAAGAGACTTCCTATCTTTGCAGTTCCAAAAGTACCTGAACATTCATCCTAACCCTCTACCCTACATTTAAGAGACTGTTTTATCTTTTGAATAAATAACCCAAAAAGGAAGATAAAGTGTCAGTTTCTACATTTCTTTGGGCCATCTACCACGGGAAACCCTAGACGGAGACGAGGTGAAGAAGGTAACGGTAAGCCATGGGCGTCCGCAGGTAGGGGCAAGGGTGGCAGGCGCCCCCCTCTCGAATCAGGGATCAGCAAGGTGTTCGCCATAAGCGTGCGCATGAGTTGTGCCCAGGCATGCACACTCTAATCACCCGAGCACAGCGGGTGCTGGGCGCTGGAACACTCTCCATGTACCAGCACCTGGCACAGGAAGGAAGATTGCACTGTGGGCGGCAGCCGGCAGGGCTTTTCATCGTCCGGTGTTAAAACAGCGCTGGTCTCTAGCATTGGGAGTCAGCACACAAAACCCTTCCTGCTCTCCCAGCTCTGCATATACAACAGAGGGCAGGGCGGGTTATCCACAGCCGATCAAGCCTGCAGCATGCCAGGAGCCTGACCTGCCACTGTGAGTTATAGACGATTCTCTTCTGTGGGGGGAAGGGGGCTCTGTGGGGGGATTGGGTATGCATACTGGCATAGCACACGCCTGGAATCTGCACCCTGTATATAGCACACGCCTGGAATCTGCACCCTGTACATAGCACACGCCTGAAATCTGCACCCTGTACATAGCACACGCCTGAAATCTACACCCTGTACATAGCACACGCCTGGAATCTGCACCCAGCACACGCTTGGAATCTGCACCCTGTACATAGCACACACCTGGAATCTGCACCCTGTACATAGCACATGCCTGTAATCTGCACCCTGTTCATAGCACATGCCTAGAATAAAGACTGTCGTTTCCCCTTTAAAAATAAATACATGCGAGTCGCGGCTAAGCCCCTCCCCTTCATAACATTGTCGAAAGTGGGCGGAGCAGGCATGACCTTAAAATTATGCCCCCTCCTTGAAAAAAGTTCTGCAGACGCCCATGCGGTAAGGCCAATAAAACCAGCAGCTCCTTCGGGGGTCAGTGCTACATGTAGTTTATTATAAGATATGTGAACTACAGTCCCATAGGGCATTGCCAGAACGAAGCTGGAATCAGAGCTTTGAAAGTATTTTTTTGAAATGAGACAGATAATGAGCTGTCCAGAACTCAGAGGTAAGCAATTTTCGAATAAAAATGATTATGCACATTGAGATTGTCTTCAGTGTTAGGCATGATTTGTGAAGGAATTCGATTTTTAGCTCTGAAGGTGAACTTACACTTTAAGTTAGAATTTTTATATACTGGAGTATTTACATTCCTAATAATGGGATTATGAATGCAGTATTTCTTCAGTGTCGTAAATTTTTGTATATCGATATAAGTCTGGAGCTTGTTTTGTTTTATTTGGGGATCAAATTTTAATCCTTTGTTTAACACTGACAACTCATTAGCTGAGAGGGTGGACTTACTGAGGTTATTCGTTAAGTTCTACTTTTTTTGGGCCCTCCATACCCTCTTCTCCCTCTTGTTCCTCTTCTAGATACAGTAGATGCTTCGTTTTCAGGATTGGCCACTAAAAAATGACTTCTTTCATCATTAGGTCTCATGGAGCCAATGTAGGGGGGGATCATTCGTCTGTCCTTGAGAGCCTCTCCCATCATTATACGGGCGATCGTTCCCAGTATTCTGGGAACCCCTATAAGGTGAAAAGCTTTTATTGCCATGAAAATTGGTCTCAGTGGTGTTCTTATCAAGGGACAGAACCCCCGTATTGAACCCCATTGCCTTTAGGGAGTTCATTATTGGATTCCCTTGGGTGATTCCAATTATTGGATCCCCCAGGGTAATTCCTATTAGAGTTTTGGTGATGGTGGGGTGTGTGACCATTTGGTCTCCATATGGGAGTGGTCTTATATCCCTTTCACCTACTTCCTTGTCATACCTGTCTTCCAATATTCCAAACCTATTGGAAGTAGGAATAGTGTATTCCCTATAAGTAGGGAAGTATATTATGTGCCCTCTTTGGTCCAGATTTTGAGGTGTTACACTTCCTAGTGTTTTTAGGTTGGGCCAATGTCATGTTGGGGTATCCTCCCTTATTTGTTAATGGTCTAGTATGGTGTGTGTTACCAGCTGTTGTGGAGACTGATCTCTCCTGTTCAAAAACCCCCTCTGAGTCCATTGGCATCTAATTTTCATTGTTGGCCTTTGTTTGCCATCTAAAGACACAACCCTCTTTGTAATCATTAAATCCCTTACAAATTTTTTCTTTTTATTATGTCTATTCTGTTTCCGTACTCTCCAAAATTTTCTTTAATCTGTCGGATTCCATTATATAATCATCGCAGTTCATGAAGCCACAGCCGGGCGCCGCCGAGCGGAGGGGGAGACGAGCGGGGCTTCGATCCCCCACATCGCTGGAACCTGGGACAGGTAAGTGTCCGATTATTAAAAGTCAGCAGCTGCAGAATTTGTAGCTGCTGACTTTAAAAAAAAAATTTTTTTATAATGGGAACACCATTTTAAGTAGATGTAATGACAATTGGCAAACTCTGAGACTTCTATAGGTATATAGCTATACAGTGGAAGGCCTCCAGCCAGACACCACTATAGTTAGGACCGCTGTCTCCTATGGCAACAAATCTTGTAACAGTCACTAATGGTAGTTGTATTTAACTATTGGTAACACAAAAGTTCTCCTTGCACTCTACAGTCTCTCACTCTAGGTCTTCACTCACCAAGCTCCAAGTCTCTCACTAGAATCTCAGACCCAATCGCCACTGGATCCCCTGAGCTCTTCCACTTCCATAACTCGGTATCTTCTTTCCCTGCTGGGTCCCTGGCTTGGCACTCACAAATGCTCTTCAAGAGTCACCCCTGCTGACTCGCTAAGTCCCTGGCTTGGCACTCACTGATGCTCCTCAAATGTCACCTCTGCTGTCCTGCTGGGTCCTTGGCTTGGTACTTGCTGAAGTTTTCCCACTTCATTGTTCCTGGCTGGCGAGAAGTCTGCTCTGGTACTGGCTCCAGCTTACTCACAATGGTCTCCGGTAATAAGGTGGATGGCCCCTAAGTGGCGATGGCTTCCCCTCTACCTCCGACCACAATTGGTTCCCCATTCAGTGGAACCATTACTCTCGGTTGGGCTCCAATCCTGCAGTCCTAACCCTGCGCTGCTTCTCCATCTTCTGGATAGGCCCCCAGACAGCCTAGCAGCCAGATGTCCCCGGGATAGGCCTCAGGTGCAGCAATCCAGAGTTATGGAGGAATCAGTGGATCTTCTAACAATCAGCCAGGATGATTAATACCTGACAAACTAAATGTATTAGCAACCCTGCCTAAACACCAGGGTGCTACACGAATTACACAGGTTCTGGGGCTAATTTAATGCAGATAAGGCACCAAGTGAGTTTAATTACCACCTTAATCAGCCACAGAACCTGTGTAATTACCATGTGTTCGGTTTTAAAGGGATGAGGTGGCAACCTTAAAGCAGAACTCCAGGCAAAAACTCTTTTCCATTTCCTTGTTGCTGATCTCCTACCTTCTCCAACTGTGCCATCCATGTTCTTCTGAGCTCTGTAGTTCCTCTGTAATAGCCTGCTGATCTTGCTGAAAAAACATTATTGTTCAGTGACATCCTGTTTGTAAGACCGCTGGTTGCTATTCCTCCTGTACCTCCAACCAGCGGTCTGACACGCCCCCTTGTAGTTCTAGCAGGGAGTTCCACTTCCTGTAGTAGACGGAGGGGGTCTCACAGCCCCCGGTCTGTGCCGCCCATGTAGGTGGTTTCCTCCTTCTCCTCTCTGCTCCCTGCCAGCAATCTGCCCCCACCGCTGCCCGCCCCCCAATCTCCATCGTCATCACAAATCGCCAGATGACACAGCGGGGATCTCTGGCTGTGACAGGTATTGTATTGTATGTGAAATATCGATCTCTGTAATGTCCCACCGGCATTGTGATTGACAGCGCACTGTTCCAATGCAGGCAGGAGGTGGGACATCACAGAGATCGGCGTTTCACATACAATACAATTCCTGTCACACTCTGTCATCCCGATGATTTCTGATAATGATCTTCATGCTGCACTGGTGGTCCCTGACATGCGGTACTGGTGGTCCCTGACATGCGGCACTGGTGGTCCCTGACATGCGGCACTGGTGGTCCCTGACATGCGGCACTGGTGATCACTGGTAAGCTGCATTTGTGGTCCCTGACATGCGGCACTGGTGGTCCCAGACATACAGCAATGGTTTGCATTTATATTAATTGTATTACATTTATTAATTTAATTAATTTAAAGTGGAGTTCCGCCAATACAGCTACAAATACTGCAGCTGCTGACTTTTAAAATATGGACACTTATTCCACGTACACGCGATCGGAATTCTCGTCGGAAAAAACTCTGACGTTTTTTCCGACGGAATTCCGCTCAAGCTGTGTTGCCTACACACGATCACACCAAATTCCGACGGTCAGTAACACAGCGGCATAAAACACGTTCAACAGCACTATAAAAGGGAAGTTTAATGCTTCTGAGCATGCGTCAAATTGTTTCCGAGCATGCGTCAAATTGTTTCCGAGCATGCGCCGGAATTTTGCGTGTCGGAATTGCATACACACGATCGGAAAATCCGATAGAAAGGTTTTCCGTCGGAAAAATTGAGAACAGGTTCTCAATTCAAAGTCCGTCGGAAATTCCGACAGAAAAAGACCGTTGGGCATACACACGGTCGGAAAATCCGATGAAAAGCTCCCATCGGACTGTTTCCATTGGAAATTCCGACCGTGTGTACGCCGCATTACTTGTCCAGGGTGCCCGCGATGTCGGCACCCAAAGCCAATCTGTCCCTCGGCTCTCGGGTGGAGCCACCGCCATCTTCGGTAAGGGAATAAGGAAGTGCGTTGTGGCTTCACAGCCTGGTTCCCTACTGCGCATGCGCGTGTCGTGCTGCACAATCTCACTGGTCCCTGCTGTCTTCTGGGACCTGTATGTCTCCCAGAAGACAGCGGGCGGGGACGGAGGAGGCGCCGGATATGGCATAGATAGCCACGGATACTGTGGCTATCTATGCCCGGAAGTCGGAGCAAATACCTGGATTATACAAGTATCTGCTCTCCCCTCCCCCCTGAAAGGTGCCAAATGTAACACCGGAGGGGGGGAGGATTCCGAAAAGCGGAAGTTCCATTTTTGGGTGGAACTCCACTTTAAGTGTATTTATTAAATGCATTCATTTTATAAAATATTAATATGCATTTAGATTAAAATGTTTTGCATTTATAAGGCTGTGACCTATCATACCGTGTGTTATTTCTGGCTTTCTATCTGCAGAATGAGGGGTGTGATTTATGTTGAAGTGGGCAAGTTCACATTTACATGTACAAGCCTTGTGTACCTCCCACATCCATTGTAATTCCAAGGATTCATGGGAAATGTAGTCTGATTACAGTTAAGGCTCGTACACACGATCAGACTTTTTGACAACCAACATGCAAATTAGCTGTTTTGGACCAACATCCGACCGTGTGTACGCTCCATCGGACCAACTTTTTCCAGGTTTCATCTGACTTTTGTTGGCTGTGCGAACGGACCAACTTTCTGCCAACAAAAGTCCGATGGACCAAAGTCCGACCGTGTGTACACAAAACCAACGGACTTTTGTACAAACCAATGCAGAACCAATGCAAAAGATCAGACAAAAATACAGAAGTTAACCAAAGGTGGCGGTAAAGAGCAGAAAAACCAAGTGATTTGGTGAAAGTTGGCTGAAAAAGTCCTGCCGTGTGTATGCAATACCAACTTGGGGCCAACGCCCTTTGGACAAAAATCCACGGGAAAGTTGGTTCACGGTCCGACGTGTGTATGAGGCTTTAGAGAGAGAGAGAGAGAAGAGGATATGATGCAATCCCTTTCTAAGAGATCCTCCCTGCCAGAATAAAGGCTGCATTTTTTTGGATCACAGAGCTGACTTCTTGAAAATTCAATCAGACATTTGTCTTACACGGTAAGAAATTTCACAGATGTAATAACTGTTTAGTGTTTTGTGTGTGTGTGTGGGGGGGGGGTGGGGGGTTGTGGGCGGCTTTACTGATGGTGGATTTTTTTTAAATCCTGGAGATCTGCTTTAAGGCTCACGGATGATGGATCTGGTTTTACAACACTAAAGCTGGCCATACACTATACAAAAAATCGGCCGAAAAATCGGTCAAAGAACGTTCTTTCAATTTTTCGGCCAGTTAATGGACCCAAAATCGATAATCGTTTGGACGTTTTTGAGCCTAAAAAACGAAGGACAAGTTTGGAATTTTTCTGCCGAACGAACGATAAATTGAAAGGTTAATGTGTTTCCCGTCCGACCTGTCTGCACTAGGTATATGTAAAAAAACGAACATAATTTTTTTTTTATGTTCACTGAACAATTTATCGGCCATTATATGATGGCACCATCGTTTGCGCTCGCGACCGAAAGTTCGTTTTTCGAAAATGGGTTTGGCCGATTTTTTGTATAGTGTATGGCCAGCTTTAGTGGAGTATTGAAATTTTGGCTTAAGGCTTTATATTCACACACTTCTGGTGAGTGCATAATTGAGCTGTATTTAGACAATCAGAGCACATATCAGACATTTTTTCCTATACATACCTTTATTTTGGGACTATATCACGTTTTTAAATTTATTTGGACTATTTCACTATTTTTGTTTCTTAATTAATATATGATATAGCACTGCACCTACAGTGTTTTATATGCTATATGGGAGTTGTATGTTCGCCTTTATGTACTAGCAGCTGTATTTTTCTCATTTGTTTATAGCGCTCACTTTACATACAATTTTTGGATAACAGATAGCCAAGCTTAGCAGGGACTAGCTGTGATCTGATTATATTATTCAGCAGGTGGGGCCGGCCGACATCTATAGTACTCAGTCCTGTGCAGGAACAAGGTCAGAACAGAGCGCCTGTTTCTGGAACTGCAATAAACAAAACAGCTTTACATGTTATGATTGTGGAACTACAAGTAACATTTCGGCTTACTTGCTGGTCTGTAGGACTACAAGGAACAGCTTAGTAGCAGTTTTATTGCTTTAATCTGTGACAGTTGTAATCTGTTTTTGCATTACTATTCACTTGTATGTGGAGAAAATCAGTTCTGAACAAATGTTTGTTGACACAGGTCCTAATTTTCAACAGAGTGACCAAAGAGACAGGCATATTTGTTATGGAGGAGATTCTTCCAATATTGGTGTCCCTTCATATAATGAATCCTATGAATAAAGTACAAGTCACAGCCCAGCCTCGCCCTGTGTAGGAGGAAGTGACCCCTCCCAACTGCATTCTTCTCCGGTGTCAGAGAATTTCAGTTTCATTTCTCTCTTCTGTTGTCAGCGATGGCGTCTGCTAACCTGAGAGATGAGCTGGAATGTTCTGTCTGTCTGAACATTTATACAGATCCTGTAAACCTGAAATGTGGACACAACTTCTGCCGGGTCTGTATTGATCGTGTACTGGATACACAGGAGGAGTCTGGAGGATATTCCTGTCCTGACTGCAGAGAGAAGTTTCCAGATCGGCCTGCACTGCAGAGGAACATAACACTACGTAACATAGTGGAGAATTTCATGTCTGCTCATCCAGATCAGGAGAAGTCCGGGGTCTTCTGTACTTACTGTGTAGACTATCCTCTACCTGCTGTTAGATCCTGTCTGCTCTGTGAGGTTTCTCTGTGTGATAAACACCTGAGAGCCCACAAAAAGTCCCCAGAACACGTCTTATGTGACCCCACCTTGTCCATGGAGAGCAGGAAATGCTCCGTCCATAAGAAGATCCTGGAGTATTACTGCACTGAGGATAATACCTGTGCCTGTAGGTTGTGTGTGATTGGAGGACATAAAGGACATGAGATGGAGTCACTGGATGAGGCTTCTGAGAAGAAGAAGGAGACACTGAGGAATGTTCTGCAGAAACTTCTGACAAAGAGAGAGGAGACGGAGGAAAGAGTCCAGAGTCTGCAGGAACACAGGAGGAAAGTAGAAGAAAAAGCAGCTGGTGACACCGAGAGAGTCACTGTCCTGTTTAGAGATCTCAGGAGACGTCTGGAAGACCTGGAGAAGAGAATCCTGAGGGAAATCTCCGGGAGGGCAGAGCGGATCTCCATCTCCATCCGGGATCTGGAAATAAAGAAGGAGGAGCTGTCCAGGAAGTTGCGTCACATTGAGGAGCTGTGTAACATGACGGATCCACTGACTGTCTTACAGGAATCAGACACAGGTGACTTGTGTGATACTGAGGATGGAGATAATGAGGACAGAGAGAGACATGAGGAACTCCTCCATGATGGAGGGGGTCTGGATGTGGATGGCATATCACACACATTATCTGATATAATAAGAGGGGTAAATGTATCCTTCTATATACAGGGAGCTGCAGACATATTACTGGATATAAACACAGCTCATAACAATCTCCATATATCAGATGACAGGAAAACTGTATCCAGGTCAGATAGAAAACAGAATCGCCCCAAAACACCAGAGAGATTTCAGAATTATCCTCATGTGTTGAGCAGTCGGAGTTTCTCCTCAGGGAGACATTACTGGGAAGTGGATGTCGGGGGATCAGATTACTGGACAGTCGGGATGTGTTACCCCAGTATAGACAGGAGAGGAGAAGTGCAGTCAGTGATTGGATATAATAAGAAGTCCTGGGGTTTGTACAGGAAAGGTGATCAGTATTGGGTGATACATGACAGTAATAAGACCCCCTTACCCCCCAATATCTCCAGTAACAGAGTCAGGATATATCTGGATTATGAGGTTGGACGGATCTCCTTTTATGATCTGTGTGACCCGATCCGACACCTTCACACCTTCACCACCACCTTCACTGAGCCCCTCCATGCTGGGATAGGTGTATGGAGAGGTTGTATAAAGATATGTGGGGGGAATGAAAGGGGAAGGAGGCCTGAGCACTCAGTGGGTGTAATACAATGAGGTTAGCACTGGAGTGGAAGGATTTTCGCACATCACATTACTTGGATAAACAATTGTTTTGGCTTCACTAATGAACTTCCATTCATATGTCTTCATACTTAAAGGGATTTGCACTTATTTCTTGCTCTGAGTTCTAATGCGATTGTTTTCAATTTTTATTTTTACTATGATGATTGTAATTTTTTTTATACTTACTTAGTTTCATTGTTTTATAGGGATCGAGCACCTATTATGTTATTAGTCCCGCAGGGTTTTCTATCCTCTCAGATCACTGTGATTGGCTGAAATAACTCCAATTATAGCGAGGGGTAGGGATGCACCAGTAACAACACTTTGGGCTGCAATTTGCGTCCATACAAAATGAATGGGTGCAAATCCCACTACAAAAATGTGGTGCGATTCCTGTGCGAATTGCATGCAGTTTTTTGCACTGCTACTGTGTGAACCCAGGCTGAAATCACTATAACAAGCTTTGGTTCACACAGAGGCATTGGGGAAACCGCATGCGATTTGGACAGACATCGCACCACATTCCAGTTCAAATTGCAAAACTCACCATAAATCAGTTCTTGTTATCAGCGAGTACTTGATGAAAATATCTATACTCACCGATTAAAAACATCATCGGTGCATCCCTAGCGAGCGGGATGTGATCTATCGTGGAGAGGGAATAGAGCCCCTGTCAGATTTTTATTGCGGTCTCTGTCCCATTTATAGAGAGCCCCCCTCTCTATTTGTCCTGGTGAATTTTATCACCCAAAGTGAAAGAAAATCCCAAATTTCGAGTTGTTACCAGAACTAGAAAAAAGGGGAAATCCTTCCAATGGGGACACTAGTTCTGGTGACAACCAGGGATTTCCTTGCTTTGGAGGCATTTCCTGTCACTTCCTGTTTTGGTTATTGGACAGGAAGGGGAGTCTCCCCAATGGAAAACAGATGGTAATAAAATACTGACAGAGGTTATAACCCTCCTTTACTCTCTCCAAAATGAACAAAAAGTTTTGTCTTTAGTTCTATAGTTCCCATATTATATCAGAAATTTCCCTTCCTCCGATGTTCTGCCCCTCCTCCTCATGGTGGCGCTATGTCCAACCATGATCAGACACAGAGGGTGGAGATGATCCATCAGTACAGAGAATGCAGTGCGGTCATTGTGATGGGATAGGATGTGGTCACCATCTAGGAGTGGTCACATGACCCCATGTGGGGGAGGGAGGGGACTGGGAAGGACAGAAGTGAGGTCTGGTAGATGGTGTGGGGTGATGAGCTCCATCTGTACTGGGAGGAGATCGGGGAGAGGGGTGAAGGATGACAATAGAGCAGGTTGGGGGAGGGGCGGAGGAAGAGGAGCGGTATAACCCGGTGTGTGTGTACAGAGCAGCATAGAGCTCTCACCTTCCCCAGGATGTACAGGACATAAAAAGGAGACACATACTGCTAATATATCATCACACACTGACCTGTCTGCATCCTACACAATTGTATTATAGGAATCTGTATGGAGGAAGTATGGTGGCCGCCACTGATAACTACTTCTAAAGAATACTAGTTCCCTGGCTGTCATTCTGATCCAATGGCTTCCATACTCTCCAGGTAACTGACCCAGAACAAGTATTCTGATTGGTAGTTTTGAATAAACTTGGATTTCTTCCTTTGCTGATTGTTCCAGGTCAGTGTCTCAAAGTACTGAGACAATACCAGAGACAGCCAGGCAAACAGCATTGTCTTCTCCATAGTCCCCCCCTCAGTACAGGTTTCCTTTAAAGTCTCAGCATGGGAGTCTCTTGCATTTTTTTTTCCTCTTTTCATTTTCCTGAAATACAAAATGCTTAAAAAGAACAATAATGTGTTTAGATCAACTTTATGAAAAAAAGGTTTTGGGAATATTTCCTCATTTATAAATCTTTTGTGTCACTTTTTTCTATAACTTTTATATATACCGGTACAAATATTTCCATTGATGACAGGGCGCTTCCATGACACAGTGTCACTGGGGATTCTGGGCTTCCCTATCAGACAGACCGGCAGCAGCTGCTGACTTTTGGGTTGTCTCTCTCTCATTGATCCTCCACACAAAGCTGTATGAAGTAGAGGCAGAGAGGTGGGCGTGTCCTTCCTCTGACTCATCCAGCTGGGTGTGGCCTGAATAGCAGGAGCTCAAATTACAAACTTCACAGCACATAAGTCAGTAACTGGAGGAGAGCTGGAGAACTGACCCAATGGCACCATCTGCTGTCTGCACTTGGCAAATGTGAAATATTTGTTTACAATATTTTATATTTTCCAGGGATAAAAAAAACCTGACCATAATCATTTTAGATATAATGAAAAGGTTCAGCAGCAGAATACATTCACCAACCCTAAGGAAGTAACAACCACACAGTTAGTCTCTACAATGAAGTTCTATTGGGAGCAAACACACCAGAGGGAGGAGTTTGTACAGATGCTGTTGTATCAATAAAGTTATTTGTCAGACCGGAATTCTGAGTATTGCTATTGCTTTTTTTTGGAGTTGGTGCATATTTAGCTTGGATGAGCCCAAAGACCCCCCACCATATCCCCAGTCCTGATTTCATGGTTCAAATGAAAAGTACAATGGTTTATGGTTTTATAATATAGCAATAAAAATGTAAACATTTATAATCTGATCCATGTGTTTGTTTTCATTTGTATAAAAACGTTATTTTTGAAATGTAAAGGGAGCCTCCATGGCACTCCGTTTATAAGGCATGCTGGGATTTTTTTGGGTCTTCAGACTGGACTCGGCCCAGTTTACCTTCCAAGTGCTATCATGTCCATTCTCCGGTTAAGGTTGCCACTTCATCCCTTTAAAACCCGAACACATATGAATTACACAGCTTCTGTGGGTGATTTAGGTGGTAATTAAACTCACTTGGTGCCTTATTTGCGCTTAATTGGCCTCAGAACCCGTGTAATTCATAGACATGGAACTGTCAAAAAATTCGTTTAGTTTCATCCCGTTTCGTATATAAAAAAATTCGTAATTCATAATTCGTGTACAAAATTCCGTTAGTAAAGTTAGTAAAGTTACGAATCGTTAACGCGGCTAATGAATTGTCGGTTCTCATAACACAGAGAACAATTCGAATCCAACTACAAATATCGAATTTCAATTTCAAGTTACGAATCGTTACGAATAGTTACGAATCGTTAGTAAATCCAACTACAAATATCGAATTTCAACTAATATGAAAGAAATTATAATAGCGGATATAACGAATGCTTCGAATGCTTCGAATGAATTCGAGATTCAGTATATCTAATATAGAGAACTGTTCCTGCACAAAGTGTCATTTTTTGCAGGAAAAAAAAAGCTATTTAAAATCACTTGCGGCTAATAAAAAGTCGGCTACGTAACACAGAGAACAGTCATTCATTGATAAAAAAAAAAAAAAAGCGTGGGGGTCCCCCCCAATTCAATAACCAGGCCCTTCAAGTCTGGTATGGATATTAAGGGGAACCCCAGCCAAAAAAAAATTAAAAAAAATGGCGTGGGGTCCCCCCCAAATATCCATACCAGACCCTTCAGGTCTGGGATGGATTTTAAGGGGAACCCCGGAAAAAAAAAAAATGGCGTGGGGTCCCCCTCAAAATCCATACCAGACCCTTTATCCGAGCACGCAACCTGGCAGGCCGCAGGAAAAGGGGGGGACGAGAGCGGCCCCCCCCCTCCCGCCTGAACCGTACCAGGCCACATGCCCTCAACATTGGGAGGGTGTTTTGGGGTCCCCCCCAAAGCACCTTGTCCCCATGTTGATGAGGACAAGGGCCTCATCCCCACAACCCTGGCCGGTGGTTGTGGGGGTCTGCGGGCGGGGGGCTTATCGGAATCTGGAAGCCCCCTTTAACAAGGGGACCCCCAGATCCCGGCCCCCCCCTGTGTGAAATGGTAAGGGGGTACAAAAGTACCCCTACCATTTCACCAAAAAAGTGTCAAAAATGGTAAAAATGACAGGAGACGGTCTTTGACAATTCCTTTATTAAAATCTTCTTTCTTCTTTCTTCTGGTCTTCCTTTCTTCATCTTCTCCTTCCGGCATCTCCTTCCATCTTCTTCTTCCTCCGATCCGCCTCTTCTTGCTCCGGTCTTCTCGTCCTTCTCGTCCGGCATCGGCGTCTGTTCTCGCAGGCCGCTCCTCGCAATGGGAGGCTCCCGCTCTGTGAGGCTTCGCTCCGGCTGACAGGTCTTTTATAACGAGGGCACCTGGTGACCCCGCCCCCCCCTCTGACGCACGGGGACATCATGGGGACTTCCCTATGGCTTTCCCCATGACGTCAGAGGGGGGCGGGGTCACCAGGTGCCTTCGTTATAAAAGACCTGTCAGCCGGAGCGAAGCCTCACAGAGCGGGAGCCTCCCATTGCGAGGAGCGGCCTGCGAGAACAGACGCCGACGCCGATGCCGGACGAGAAGGACGAGAAGACCGGAGCAATAAGAAGCGGATCGGAGAAAGAAGAAGATGCCGGAAGGAGAAGATGAAGAAAGGAAGACCAGAAGAAAGAAAGAAGATTTTAATAAAGGAATTGTCAAAGACCGTCTCCTGTCATTTTTACCATTTTTGTCACTTTTTTGGTGAAATGGTAGGGGGACTTTTGTACCCCCTTACCATTTCACACAGGGGGGGGCCGGGATCTGGGGGCCCCTTGTTAAAGGGGGCTTCCAGATTCCGATAAGCCCCCCGCCCGCAGACCCCCACAACCACTGGGCACGGTTGTGGGGACGAGGCCCTTGTCCTCATCAACATGGGGACAAGGTGCTTTGGGGGTCTCAGACCCCCAAAGCACCCTGCCAATGTTGAGGGCATGTGGCCTGGTACGGTTCAGGCGGGAGGGGGGGCCGCTCTCGTCCCCCCCTCTTTTCCTGCGGCCTGCCAGGTTGCGTGGTCGGTTAAGGGTCTGGTATGGATTTTGAGGGGGACCCCACGCCATTTTTTTTTTGGCTAGGGTTCCCTTAAAATCCATCCCAGACCTCAAGGGTCTGGTATGGATTTTGAGGGGGACCCTACGCCATTTTTATTTTTGTCTGGGGTCCCCCTTAATATCCATCCCAGACCTGAAGGGCCTGGTTATTGAATTTGGGGGGACCCCCACGCATTTTTTTTATCAATGACTTCAATGAATGACTGTTCTCTGTGTTACGGATCGGACAATTCATTTGCCGGCATTAGCCGCAAGTGATTTTAAATAGCTTTTTTTTCCTGCAAAAATGACACTGTGCAGGAACAGTTCTCTATATTAGATATACTGAATCTCGAATCATTCGAAGCATTCGTTATATCCGCTATAATAATTTCTTTCATATTAGTTGAAATTAGATATTTGTTAGTTGTTGTATTCGAATTGTTCTCTGTGTTACGGGAACCAGCAATTAGCCGCGAGTGATTTTAAATAGCTTTTTTTTCCTGTAAAAATGACACATTGTACAGAGACAGTTCTAAGCACAGGAACCATGCCCCCCCCCCTTCATAGGCATACTATATATATATATATATATATATATATATATATATATATATATATATACACTCTATAGTATGCCTATAAGGGGGGGGGATGTTTCCCGTGCTTAGAACTGTCTCTGTACAATGTGTCATTTTTGCAGGAAAAAATGGTAGGGGTACTCTTGTACCCCCTTACCATTTCACACAGGGGGGGCGGGATCTGGGGGTCCCCTTGTTAAAGGGGGGTTTCAGGTTCCGATAAGCCCCCCCGCCCGCAGACCCCCACAACCACCGGCCAGGGTTGTGGGGATGGGCCCTTGTCCTCATCAACATGGGGACAAGGTGCTTTGGGGGGACCCCAAAGCACCCTCCCAATGTTGAGGGCATGTGGCCTGGTACGGTTCAGGCGGGAGGGGGGGCCGCGCTCGTCCCCCCCTCTTTTCCTGCGGCCTGCCAGGTTGCGTGCTTGGATAAAGGGTCTGGTATGGATTTTGAGGGGGACCCCACGCCATTTTTTTTTTTTTTTGGCCGGGGTTCCCCTTAAAATCCATCCCAGACCTGAAGGGCCTGGTTATTGAATTTGGGGGGACCCCTACGCCTTTTTTTTTTTTTTTATATCAATGAATGACTGTTCTCTGTGTTATGGAGCCGACAATTCATTTGCCGGCAATAGCCGCAAGTGATTTTAAATAGCTTTTTTTTCTGCAAAAATGACACTTTGTCATTCGAATCATTCGAATTCATTCAAATTCATTCGTTATATCTGCTATAATAATTTCTTTCGAATTAGTTGAAATTCGATATTGGTAGTTGGATTTGAATAATTTGGAGCTGAAATTCGTAAACGGAATTTTTCCTGCAAAAATGACACTTTGTCATTCGAATTCATTCGAATCCATTCGAATTTATTCGAATCATTCATTATATCCGCTATAATAATTTCTTTCATATTAGTTGAAATTCGATATTTGGTAGTCGGATTCGAATAAATTCGGCGACGAAATTCGTAAACGGAATTTCGTATTCCGTACGGAATTCGTATTCGAAAAAATTCGTACTACGGATTCGTAAATTCGTACGAATTTCGAAAAATTCGTACGAATTACGAATTCGTACGAAACTAATCGCACATGTCTAGTAATTCATATATGTGTTCGGGTTTAAATGGATGAGGTGGCAACCCTACCTCTGGTGTCCTTTCTAAGAGAGAGCATGGCATGATGAGATTGTTACAAGTATCTAGAGATTGATGGTAAAAATGACTTTGGGATCGGAGAAGTGGAAACCTTCAGACCAATAAATAGATTGCCACCTCTGCCAACACTTCCAGCCCCGAACACAGACTGTTCTTCAACCTGATGCCTCCATTGTGCTGGTATAAAATCACCAAATAAATGTGCTGAGAGGGAAAATAAACAGAACTGGGAGACGACAAACTCGGAACAGGGGAAGTGCAGAAGGTTCCGGCACCCGGAGCAGAGCGCTCCTACGAGCAGAAGGATCCATGGGAATGATGAGGAGAGAAATCTCCACAGACCGGTGATAGGAATCTCCATAGGGAAAATGGCTGGAGAGGGAGGGGCGTGACCTAGGAATGGAGGGAAGGAGAGGAGAGTTAGGGAGGAAGGAGAAGAGTTTAGGATAACAATTCACTCACATTAAAAGGTGACAAAACCTGAGCACAAGGATAAGTGATCCAGAGCCGGCCTCTATCTCCCTCATTGTTCTCAGCTTCTCACACCACTTCCTGGTCGCACTGTGATGACATCATCAAGCTCCACCCAGATTTCATCATCACAGTGTGACCAGGAAGTGGTGTGAGAGGAGCTGAGAACAATGAGGGAGATAGAGGCTGGCTCTGGATCACTTCTTATCCTTGTGCTCAGGTTTTTTCACCTTTTTAATATAAGTGAACTTTTATCCTAAACTTTTCTCCTTCCTCTATACATCTCCTCTCCTGAAATACTCTGCTCTGCTGGAGGACTCTGCTCCTTCCTCTTTAACTCTCCTCTCCTGAAATACTCTGCTCTGCTGGAGGACTCTGCTTCTTCCTCTATAACTCTCCTGAAATACTCTGCTCCTTCCTCTATAACTCTCCTCCCCTGAAATACTCTGCACTGCTGGAGGACTCTGCTCCTTCCTCTTTAACTCTCCTCTCCTGAAATACTCTGCTCTGCTGGAGGACTCTGCTTCTTCCTCTATAACTCTCCTGAAATACTCTGCTCCTTCCTCTATAACTCTCCTCCCCTGAAATACTCTGCACTGCTGGAGGACTCTGCTCCTTCCTCTATAACTCTCCTCCCCTGAAATACTCTGCACTGCTGGAGGACTCTGCTTCTTCCTCTATAACTCTCCTCTCCTGAAATACTCTGCTCTGCTGGAGGACTCTGCTTCTTCCTCTATAACTCTCCTCTGCTGAAATACTCTGCACTGCTGGAGGACTCTGCTTATTCCTCTATCCCCAATCTCTAGCCCCAATCCTGTTACAAAAGTACTGCCTGTACCCCCGATATGTGATGCTGCCACAGCATTGTCATACCTCCCAACTTTATGAGGTGGGAACGAGGGAAACCTATTAACAAAAGTATGTAGGCATGGGGCACACCCCCTGCCATGCCCCCTTGAAGGAGAATTATACAAAAAAAGATTAGTTAAACCCACAAGTGCTTTTTTTTAACCACTACTATTACTTTATACTGGCGGCGCAGTGGTGTAGTGGGTAGCACTCTCGCCTAGCAGTAAAAAGGGTTGCTGGTTCAAATCCCAACCACTACCTGCCTGGAGTTTGCATGTTCTCTCTGTGCCTGCGTGGGTTTCCTCCGGGTACTCCGGTTTCCTTCCACACTCCAAAGACATGCTGGTAGGTTAATTGACTTCTGTCTAAATTGGCCCTAGTATATGAATGTGAGTTACGGACCTTAACCACTTGCCGACCGACTCTTGTACATATACGTTGGCACTTTAAAGGTGGAAATCTCGGTAACGGCAGCAGCTCCTGCCACAACCGAGTTATCCATCTCTTCAGGAGCCGGTCCTGTTTATGATAATGGTGGTCTCTGCGGCTGATTCGCTGCGAGATCACTGTTATTGGCGGCGGGAGCGGTGCCACCCTCCACCGCCGGCAGTGGCGGAGGCGATCAGGACCTGTCCGTGGCCGCGTATAGAGATGAGTGAGGGGAAGATGGCCCCCACCCGTCTCCATAACATGGAGTAGCACCGCATATAAAAACGGTGATCAAACCACACATGTGAGTTATCGCCGCAATCATTAGAGCGAGAGCAATAATTCTAGCCTTAGACCTCCTCTGTAACTCAAAACATGCAACCTGTAGAATTTTTTAAACGCTGCATATGGAGATTTTTAAGGGTAAAAGTTTGACGCCATTCCACGAGCGGGTGCAATTTGAAGTGTGACATGCTGGGTATCAATTTACTCAGCGTAACATCATCTTTCACAATATAAAAAAAAATGGGCTTACTTTTGTCTTATTTTTTTAAAACTCCGCTTTAAGTGGTTAAGCCTCATACACATGATTGGATTTTCATCAGACAAATCCGTGGAATTTTGTGCGAAGGATGTTGGCAGTGAAACTTGTTCTGCATACAGACGGCAGAATGTTGTCAGCCAACTTACACAAAACTACGTGGTTTTTCAGCTCTTTAGTGCCACCCTTTGGGCAACTTCTGCTAATGTTGTCTTATGCATAGCATTGGTTCTGAACATGCGTACTTTGGATTTCCGATGGACTTGTGTACACACGATCGGATAATCTGATGGCCCCTCTGGGCCATCTATCACCTGCAAGGGTCCAATTCTGTCATCTTCGTCAAAGGGGAATGCTACCCTGTCTCGTGAGGTGACTTCCTCTGCTTCCCCCTGCTACGCTTTCTTGGGCTCTACAAAAGGCATCCCCATGCCTTTTTACGAGTGTGCTTCCAAAAGCACTGTCTTCCTATTTTCCTTGAGACTACACTAGTGCTTAGACATGGGAACCGTCAAAAAATTAGTTTCGTTTCGTTCCGTTTCGTAAAAAAAAAAATCGTAATTCGTGTACGAAATTCCGTTCGAATTCGTACGAAATATGAATTTCGTACAAATCGTTAAAACAATTTTGAATCGTTTTGAATCGTTAAGAATCGTTACGAATCGTTAATAATAACGAACTATCCGAAAACGTATTAATGTTACAACTCTATAGTATGTCTGTGAAGGGGTGCATGTTTCCCGTGCTTAGAACTGTCCCTGCACAAAGTGTCATTTTTACAGGAAAAAAAGCTATTTAAAATCACTCGCGGCTAATGAATTGCCAGTTCTCGTAACACAAAGAACAATTCGAATCCAACTACCAAATATCGAATTTCAACTAATACGAAAGAAATTATTATAGCGGATATAACGAATGATTCGAATGAATTCGAGATTCAGTATATCTAATATCGAGAACTGTCCCTGCACAAAGTGTAATTTTTACAGGAAAAAAAGCTATTTAAAATCAATCGCGGCTAATGAATTGTCGGATACGGTAACACAGAGAACAGTCATTCATTGAAAGTCATTGATAAAAAAAATAAATAAAGCGTGGGGGTCCCCCCAAATTCAATAACAGTGACAAAAATGGTAAAAATGACAGGAGACGGTCTTTGACAATTCCTTTATTAAAATCTTCTGGTCTTCTTCCTTTCTTCATCCTTCGGTTTCTTCATCTTCTCCTTCCGGCATCTTCTTCCATCTTCTGTGGGGACGAGGCCCTTGTCCTCATCAACATGGGGACAAGGTGCTTTGGGGGGGGACTTCAAAGCACCCTCCCAATGTTGAGGGCATGTGGCCTGTTACGGTTGAGGAGGGGGGGGCGCTCCCGTCCCCCCCTCTTTTCCTGCGGCCTGCCAGATTGCGTGCTCGGATAAAGGGTCTGGTATGGATTTTGAGGGGGACCCCACGCCATGTTTTTTGGGCCAGGGTTCCCCTTAAAATCCATCCCAGACCTGAAGGGTCTGGTATGGATATTTAGGGGGGACCCCACGTCATTTTTTATTTTTTAAATTTGAAGTGGGGTTCCTCTTCTCGTCCGGCATCTTCTTCCATGGCGTCGGTGTCTCTTCTTGGGCCGATCCTCGCAATGGGAGGCTCCCGCTGTGTGAGGCTTTGCTGCGTCTGACAGGTCTTTTATAACGGAGGGCACCTGGTGACCCCGCCCCACTCTGACGCACAGGGACGTCATGGGGACTTTCCTATGGCTTTCCACATGACGTCAGAGGGGGCGGGGTCATCAGGTGCTCTCCGTTATAAAAGACCTGTCAGACGCAGCAAAGCCTCACACAGCGGGAGCCTCCCATTGCGAGGAGCGGCCCAAGAAGAGACGCCGACACCATGGAAGAAGATGCCGGACGAGAAGACCAGAGCAAGAAGAAGCGGATCAGAGGAAGAAGAAGAAGATGCCGGAAGGAGAAGATGAAGAAACCGAAGGATGAAGAGAGGAAGAAGGAAGACCAGAAGAAAGAAGATTTTAACAAAGGAATTGTCAAAGACCGTCTCCTGTCATTTTTACAATTTTTGTCACTTTTTTGGTGAAATGGTAGGGGTAATTTTGTACCCCCTTACCATTTCACACATGGGGGGGCGGGATCTGGGGGTCCCCTTGTTAAAGGGGGCTTCCAGATTCCGATAAGCCCCCCGCCCACAGACCCCCACAACCAATGGCCAGGGTTGTGGGGAAGAGGCCCTTGTCCTCATCAACAAAGCACCCTCCCAATGTTGAGGGCATGTGGCCTGGTACGGTTCAGGAGGGGGGCGCTCTCATCCCCCCTTCTTTTCCTGCGGCCTGCCAGGTTGCGTGCACGGATAAAGGGTCTGGTATGGATTTTAAGGGGGACCCCACGCCATTTTTTTTTGGCCGGGGTTCCCCTTAAAATCCATCCCAGACCTGAAGGGTCTGGTATGGATATTTAGGGGGGACCCCACGTCATTTTTTTTTTAAAAATTTGAAGTGGGGTTCCCCTTACTATCCATAGCAGACCTGAAGGGCCTGGTTATTGAATTTGGGGGGACCCCCACGTTTTTTTTTATTTTTTATCAATGACTTTCAATGAATGACTGTTCTCTGTGTTACGGGAGCCGACAATTCATTAGCGAGTGATTTTAAATAGCTTTTTTTCCTGCAAAAATGGCACTTTGTGCAGGGACAGTTGACGATATTAGATATACTGAATCTCGAATTCATTCGAATCATTCGTTATATCCGCTATAATAATTTCTTTCGTATTAGTTGAAATTCGATATTTGGTAGTTGGATTCGAATGAATCACTGTTCTCTGTGTTACGGGATCCGACAATTCATTAGCCGCGAGTGATTTTAAATAGCTTTTTTTCCTGCAAAAATTACACTTTGTCATACTAAATTCCGTTTTGGAGGGGGGTGTGCCCCTTTCCTCCAATAAGCTCTCAAACAGTATATAAGAGCTGTAACTGCAGTTCACCCCTCCTCTGTACTCCTCACAGATGCATAATGATTTTATTACAAATCTGCACTTTTGAAGGGTTGTAGACAAGAGAAGTGTATGTAGGGAGATTTGTTTAACCGCTTCCGGACCAGCCGCCACAATTTCACTGTGGCAGGCTGGCTCCCCTGCGTGAAATCACGTTACTGTAAGTGATCCCGTGATGTCCGGATAGCAGGCGCATGCACGCCACCAGAGGCGCTTGCGCCCGCTGCACAGCAGGGGTGCCAATGCTCGTGGCAAACGGTCGCGATGACCGCCGGCTATGAGTGATCGTGACCAGGAGACACAGAACAGGGACGAGTGAGTGTAAACACACACTTCCCTGTTCTGTTCTGACAGATCGTGTGTTCCTATTAGCTAGGAACCACGATCCATCACTTCCTGTAGTTAGTCCCTCCCCTTTTAGTTAGAATCACCTCCCAGGGAACATAGTTAACCCCTTCACTACCCCCTAGTGTTAACCCCTTCACTGCCAGTGACATTTTTACAGTAATCAATGCATTTTTAATCGCACTGATCGCTGTATTAATGCCAGTGGTTCCAAAAATGTGTCAAAATTGTCTGATGTGTCCGCCATAATGTCGCAGTCACGATAAAAATCGCAGATTACCGCCATTACTAGTGTAGCGCCCACCACCTTTAGGTGGGTGCTAGTAGGTAAGTGTTAAGTAAATTGCCAGTGCCTTACCCTGTTTGTTTAGGCCTGGTTGTTAATTTGGTTTGGGGAGGAGTAGTAGAATAGAGGGGGGTGTGACCACCTGTACTCTGCTCCGAAATACCTCCCTTACTTTCTCCAAGAAGTGTTTTGGAAAGGAGGCGGGTCAGGGACTGGAGTGGAGGCAGTGTATATGGCCCTGGCCCAATCATTAATTTGTATGGGCAGGGGTGGGACTGATATATATATATATATATACTGAGGTCACATGCTTCCTGGGGGAGATGGGAAGAAACTGAGTCCAGGGAAACATCCAAAATGTGACTCCAAGGAGCAGGCTTGAAGGCCTGGGGGTTCAGAGACCCCAGCGCTGGAGAGCAGGAACCAAACCTGAAGGCCTGAGGGTTCAGAGACCTCAGTGCTGGATGGTCCACCTACACCAAGTTATCTAAGAAACCCTGGGAAGTGTACCAGGCATCCCGGCTGAGATGGTTCTACCTACAAGAAGCGGGAAGTAGCTGCAAAGAGGATGGAGTAGACCGGGATGTCATCCGGACTTTCCTGAACTGACCTGGAAGGATCGCCGGAGGCAAGATGGGCAGATGAGGCCTGGGACTTCCAGCAACCATTTACTAAGGTGCTTTTCAGAGGGGCATCGGTCAGTTCACTAAGGGGAAGGGACTTAACTACTCTAAGGAACCAGGAGGAGGAGGCAGCTCATACTTTCCTTTAATATATCTGCAATGGACCGGTGTTCTGTCGGAAAATGTCCGCCTAGCAAATATTGTCCGCTCTGTACTGCGCAGGCGCAGTCCAGATGCAAGCCCCACCATCCAAGTGGACATAGGGCTGCAAATAGTTAGAGGGTCCCTCGCCACGCTTCGGGCACGGCCTCGCTGTGCTCAGCTCTTTTGGATTCTAACTCTATGTCTACTTGGATGGTGGGGCTTGAACCTGGACTCACGGCGCAGGCGCCGTTCATCTTCGGCTATTTTCGGAATCTGCATGCGCAGTACACAGCGGACACTATCCGATGGGGGACAGTATCCGACAGGCCACCGGAACCAAGAAGAATGAAGTTATCTGTTCAATCTTTATTGACTGTGTCTGTTGTGAATTGTGCAGGGGGGGGGGGGAGGAGGTATGTTAGCAGTAAGTATGAACACACCCAGCAGCTCCCAAGGGACTAGTGCGCTACACTAGTAAAAAAAAAATCAATACATAAAAAAATGAATACATATCGGCCTAAAGACTGAGAAAAAAATATTTTTTTAATATATGTTGGATTCAATCTGGGATCCTCACATCTACAAGATACACCCCCCCTCTCTTGTGGAATGTAACCAGTTACACCTCATATTGTCATGAGTCTAAGGCTATTGTACGTGATGAATGGCGGCTCCTATCTGTCTGGGCTACACAAAGACTAATTATGTGCTATCAGAGATCGCAATTCCAAGATTAGACAGCAGTCGGATTAAGTGCAATTCTGTACAGACGCTGCCCCCCAGAGACCACTTCTGGCAGTACAATCAGAATACATGGAGGCGACTACCAATTGGGCAGGTGGGCGGGCAGTGGGAGGTGCTGTGATTGAGGTGTGATTGACAAAAAGGGTTTGCACACACAATTGATTCTCTTAATTCCATCTGGAGCTCAGCTGCGAAGGGTCACAATAAGTAGATCATTATATTGTATTTTAACTGTATATTATATCATTGTACTGTAGCCTTGCTGTATGTTATGTAATTGTGTAACCCCCTTTTGATACACGTTAGCTTTCGTATTTTCTTGGGAAATAAACAAGATTTGATTATTATGACGCCGTGTGTTTGGTTTCATAACTAACTGGTAGTATTGTGATATTAACGGTGGCTTGCGCTCATAGTTTTAACAGACTGACTAATCTACAGAGACTAAACAAAGTTAATGCATAGAGATGAGATAATATCTAGATTGTAGTAGTATATCGTTTTCTACAATTATTATCAAATCCCACATTTGGCACCGCAGATCCCGAGATTTAAACTGGCAGAATATCGTTTTTTTTTTTTCTGCATTGGATTCACAAACCTAAGGCATTTTCTCTTTGTTTCGAGTCTCATTAACATAAATCCTCAAACATCCAGAACGGAAAATCGTCTCTAGTGTGGACAAGATTGGCGCTGGCTCGCGAATTCTGAAACCACGCTTGGATGGTCATGAAAATTCTGTGAAAGATCTCATCGGTGAAGCGGACGCGTAGAACCTGGTGAGAGCTGTGGCTGATATATGTATGTATGTATGTTAAATGTTTGTAAGATTGGCCAGGTAACCAGTCACTGTGATTGGCGAGTAAGGGAATGATCACCCCTTGGGTTATATTATATAATCGATAAATTGACAGGACAAACCACACAGCGCTGAGGAAAAAGTGGGAATAATTTTAATATTTTTTTTTTTATATTTTTTAGTTTTTGTTACCCATGTGAGTGTGAAATAGCCCTCTGTTCCAATAGGAGTTCACTGTGGCCTGCAATTTAAGAGAAGACAGCATTAAGAGTGTCTTTTCTGGAAAAGTTCGTAGTTAAACGGATTTTTTTGTATATTTTTTTTTTGTTGTGTTTTGTTTATGGGTCTTCTGTGTGGGACTACAGGTGAAAAACTAGACTTTGAACAGCTTTTATCTGAGTCTCTGTGGGGGGTTGCTTATCTGTTTCTTCATCTGTGTGTGTATTGTCTTAACAACTGTTCAGTGTAGCTAGTTGCAGATTAGCATATCAATGGAGATCCTTGAAGAGTTTCTTAAAAAATATGCTTCTATTCAATTAGACAGTCTATCTCAGGGTCCTTTAACATACCAGTTCAGCAACCTATTGAGACAATGCAATACCCATAATGATGCCATAGCGTTTAAAAAAAATTCAAAAAAAGGCAGGAAACAGAGATTAGCAAATTTGGTGTGCATGTTTTTAAAAATTAGAGATATTTCTGAACGGAAGGAATCAGAATGGATAGATGAAAAAAACCAATTCATGCAGCAGCTACAAAATATAACAAAAGATATATTAATTAGGGTTGAAAATGCAGATGCACAAGCGCGTAGTCAGATTGAACAATTAGTGACGGAAAAATGCGAATTAGAACAGAGATTGGAGGAATTAGGAAAAACGTGTGAGTTAAGAGAAGGTTGCATCGTCTTTTTGAATCAAAGGGAGGCTGAGAATTTGCAGGTTATCACAATGCTTAAGGAGGAATTACAGGGTGCACAGGCAGCCATAATGGATTTATCCTCCAAACATACAATAGCCGAAGATGCAATGGTGGAGGTACCCTCCGCACATGCTCAGTGTACAGAAGTAGAAGTGGAACATAAAGAAGACCCATATACTATTGTTGCTGCAAATCATATTACTATGATGGGAATCGATGCTGGAGACGTAAATACAAACGTGATAACTGCGCTTGAAATTGATTCAGGAGTTGAAATGGAAACTTCTGATGACTCCTCAGACGATGAAAGTGTAAAGTCTGTTAATTCCAATCACAGTAATATTATCCAGCAATGTGAATTTCCAGCACAAGATGTAAAAAAAAGGGCCTATGCAGGGAAGCCAGAGCTAAAATGTTGTTTGTGTAAAAGGGGAGGTCACATCGCAAAGTATTCTTGGGCGAATAACGATATCAAAAAAAGATCATACCTGAAAACTACCCCAAGGCATTATGAATGTTATTCGGCCAGGTGGGGTAGCAATCCAAAGCATGGAGCCCATAGTAAGCAAACCCAATTCCCCATTAAGACCCAATTACGGAGTCTACAAACTGAAAAGCAATATGTAGGACAGTTGCATAAAATCAAAATGGAGGTAGCCGCATGGTTATGCAAACATAGCACTGGGGGAAGCAATGCTAGCAGCACTTAGTCAGCTGCAAGTATGTTTAAAAATACTCTGATCAAAGTTTCCTTCCTATGAATAAGGTTTTAAGTATTTTTGTAATTTTTTTTTATAAGGTTTAATGTTTTATTAATTTAATGAATTTTTTTATTAGTTTTTTTAATTTTCTTTATTATTAATTTTTTTATTTTTTCCATTAATTTTTTCAATTTTTTTTTTATTAATTTTTAATTTTTAATGTTTTTTTATTTTTTTATTTTTTTTTATTATGAATTATTTTTTTTCATATTTTGTTTTTTATTAATTTTTTTTTTTTTTCAATTTTTCATTTTTTTTTTTTTTTATTAATTTCTGTTTTAGTTTTAATGTTTGTAATTTTTTTTTTTTTAGTTTAGTTGTTTATACTACAACTCGGTGTTCCCCTAGCAGTACAATTAATGAGAAGAGACTTGGGGCACTTAAAGTCAATTGTCATGATAATCGTGTTTAATCATTGTCTTTGTGTTCCTTTTCCAGAAATCAGGGAGAGAACAGGGTTGGATACTAAACATTTGTGTTTTGATTGCAGGTCCGTCAAAGTGAGACCAACACGGGGGTTAGGTTATTGTAAATGCATAATCGATTATCACATGGTACCCTGAGCTCATTAATTAGTAATTGTTTGCAAACAATGAAAACATTTAAACAATAATCTGACAAAACTAAAGAGTTACAGATGAGGTAGCAAATGTTGGGATGAAGTTACAAATGTTGTGCTTGTGTTGTTTTTCCCATTAACTAATTATCTTTCAGATCAAAGGAGCATGCACTCTTCTCCACGGATGTCTTTAACTAAAAGTTGAGTGTTTGTCATTGTTTTGTGGTGGTTGTCTTGTCATGTGGTTCTTGGGTGATAATGGCCAGATTTTAATTTTTTTGGGGTATTGGTTTAGTCATCTATTTTAGTGTTAATTTAGTTTTTTTTTGTTCAGGTGGGACATCACTATGTTTAGCCCACCTGAAAGGGGGGTAATGGGCGATGCCCTCAGGTAGCAGCTGGATACTTTTTGTTTAAGACAAAGTTGGTAGAAAACCAGTCTAGCCGCGGGAGGTTTTTCTTTTACTAAAAGGTTTAGCCTTTGTCCACCTGAAAGGGGAATTAGTGCATAGATCGTAAGATAAAGATAAATGCATTGGTTGTTTTTTTTTTTGCGTTTTTAAATTGAGAATTTTTGAGAAACAACAGTGACGTTCGTTTTTTACATTTTTGATCATACCATGGGGATCCATTTTAGAGTGGGTTTTGCCTAAAGAGGTCATGGTTGTGTTTGATAGTTTGGTCAAAGTTGCAGAAGCCAGGAATACTAAGTTCCTGGGTTCCAAGGAGGGAAATAGGAGTAAATATGGTAAGCGAGCAGATATTATGGATAAGAATTTGATTCTGCTCTTGTTTTTCAATTCCAGAATCCTGGTGGAGCGAGATTGGAAAGGTTCTGGAAAATGGATGACGGATGATCATCTGGTTGGCAGTTTGTCTGTGCCATACCACGCCCCAAATTTATTCTACTAAATATCAGGAGAGATGGGACAAACAAAAAGATTCACTTTAACACTTTTTCTTTTCCTATGGACGATCTGGTGCTGAATCTGAAAGACTGTGCCTATCAATAAGACTTGAAACATTTTTTTTTTGCTGGACTCTCTCCTGATGAATGCAAACGTGTTATTAATATACATACAATGGTTTGGAGGTTGGGGGAAGGAAAATAACACATCCAATCCATCAGAACATGGAAATGTAAAATATATATTTTTTTTTGTTGGAGGGAGGAGTTGAAAGAAGGAAAGTTGTGTAATGTATGACATGTATTGACGTAACGGAATTTATATGGTGCAGGTACCCAGGAGGCGGGCACTTAGGCATAATAAGGTGTCTGTTGGTCAGACTAGAGGGTGCCAGGTGACACATCAATGGGGTGAACATTTCCTTGTATGGGGGAGATACGCCTGGTTGAGGTCTCACCTGAGGAGTTGAAACCCTGCACAGGGAATGCCAGTGAATACACACAGGAGCATGCTCCGATAGATAAAGGGAACAAACGCTGACTACCAGGGTACAGTATGCCTTCACCATATGGCACTGCAACATCTCACAGTGGTTGATAAAAACCTATTACCCTATATGTGCTGAGTATACGCTGAATCAAGTGCTGTCATCGTACCAGTGACTTACTCCCAGAGATGTGCGGACACAGAATAAGGTGCATGCCTTGAGGCGATTCAGTTCGCAGTTGTAGCGTTATACAAATCATTCATTCATTCAGGATGCTTATCTCTGAGGAGTAACCACAAGAGGAGGCATGTATTCAGCACTATATTGGGGGAATAGGAGCTGGGATGGGTGTTGGTAATGGAGTAGACATCGGTATCCTAAGGAACAAACTCTCAGCAATAGCTTGAGCGGGACTTTGTTACTCAGAGAGATTGGTGGCATCCTTAATAACATTCACAAAATACCCAGGGTCTCCAGATTTGGTGAACCATGTTGAGAGGTTGGTGGAGGGTGTGAGGGTACAGGATAGAAATCGGTCATGGGCTCTGGCGTACACGCAGTGGCGGGCGGAAGTGTCAACCAGCATCAAGCTGATTGTGCAATCTCTGTATAAAGGGCAGTGGCCTGATGAGTTAGCATCACCGCTCAGTAAGACTCTGCCAAAACACGTCGCCTACACTAATCCAAAATGGTGGTCGAATGCCTGGATGGGCTGTACCAGTTTGGATGGTGAAAGGTGTTAGGCTGTATGATCCCATATACAGAAGTGCGGACTTGGTCTGTATGTTTGGTGGCATCAATGGGCTTACTGATTGGGGATTCTATCTTGTCGCATTTGAGGCTAAATCACCCACATGTGATCAGAGGAGATGGAAGCAGGTTGATACTTCCTTCGGTCGGAAGTATGACCATGATGTCCTTTGTATGCCAGGTCAATACATCATGGTGGTGAACGTACAAATGTTGGGAAGTTATTTCAGGGATCATTGCTGGGGAGGAAGCACCTGGGTGTCATTTGGGGCATAGACGAGTTTATTTCTTTGTCCTAAAGAATACCGATGTAATGCTAGTCATAAAACTGGAAGGTTCCTTGAACCTAACCATAGGTAGAGGTGCATGGTATACCCTGGGCATGGTCTCTGAAATCCAGGCACAGGGATGGAATTGTGTGTTTTTGTGTCATTTTTGCAGATTTATATGTGTGATTAGACTCGATATTTATATAGAAGGATCTCCCATTTGTCTATGCAAGTTGAGGGACGAATTGACGGTAGGGTCTCTGTGTTCAAATTAGAGACCTTGCTGCCAAGTCAGGGCCCTGCAATACCGCTGTGAGCAAGCCTGCCTAATCCCGACCCATATGTACAGTAAAGGGTTATAGGATTGGGAGCGGGGTGCATAAAGGGATGGGATACAGATATATGTATATAGTATGATAAGAAGTTGATTTATGTTATGGTGTAGTGTGATAAAGGTGTATTTCAGGCTAGTAACATGGGCGAAAGGCCCTCCTCGAGACTCTGTGTTGGAAAGCTGGGTGATGTGTTACCCTGAATGTGTGATGGTGAATGGTGAGTGAATGAGCACCCCTTGCCTGTACTGCATCTCGTCCTGAAGATACCAAAGACACAGAAGGGTGACATGGAAGTTGTCACTGAAGAAGGATGGTGGTGTGTCACTAAGTGGCAAAGCGGAGCGTGTTGGAAAGCATGACACGATAAGACCATTATGGACTGTTCCATAGGAGCTGTTGCTGCACAGGTTGAAAAACCACAGCGCGTTAAGAAAGTCAAGGACTGTTCTATGGGTACTGATTTGGAAACGCATGTCAGGGAGAAAACAGTTATGGACTGTTCAATAGGAGCTGGGTCGGAAGAAGGGTGTTATGCGCCTGTTGAGGCGCAAAGCGGCATATGTTGGATTCAATCTGGGATCCCCACATCTACAAGATACACCCCCCCCCCCTCTTGTGGAATGTAACCAGTTACACCTCATATTGTCATGAGTCTAGGGCTATTGTACGTGATGAATGGCGGCTCCTATCTGTCTGGGCTACACAAAGACTAATTATGTGCTATCAGAGATCGCAATTCCAAGATTAGACAGCAGTCGGATTAAGTGCAATTCTGGACAGACACTGCCCCCCAGAGACCACTTCTGGCAGTACAATCAGAATACATGGAGGCGACTACAAATTGGGCAGGTGGGCGGGCAGTGGGAGGTGCTGTGATTGAGGTGTGATTGACAAAAAGGGTTTGCACACACAATTGATTCTCTTAATTCCATCTGGAGCTCAGCTGCGAAGGGTCACGATAAGTAGATCATTATATTGTATTTTAACTGTATATTATATCATTGTACTGTAGCCTTGCTGTATGTTATGTAATTGTGTAACCCCCTTTTGATACACGTTAGCTTTCGTATTTCCTTGGGAAATAAACAAGATTTGATTATTATGACGCCGTGTGTTTGGTTTCATAACTAACTGGTAGTATTGTGATATTAACGGTGGCTTGCGCTCATAGTTTTAACAGACTGACTAATCTACAGAGACTAAACAAAGTTAATGCATAGAGATGAGATAATATCTAGATTGTAGTAGTATATCGTTTTCTACAATTATTATCAAATCCCACATATATTTTTGGGGGATATTTATTATAGCAAAAAATAATGCATTTTTTTTAAATTGTCGCTATTTTTTTGTTTATAGCGCAAAAAATCGATCAAATACCACCAAAAGAAACTATTTGTGGGAAAAAAAGGACGTCAATTTTGTTTGGGTTCAACGTCACATGACCGCGCAATTGTCAGTTAAAGCTACGCATGTGCTGAATTGCAAAAAGTCCTCTGGTCAGGAAGGGCGGTAAATTCTTCCGGGGCTGAAGCGGTTAATCTCTGTGTATCATCCGAGGCTATTCACTTCACTGGGTGTATGTGAGAGTTTACATCCACTTTAAGGGGTTTACAAATCTTGGTACCCTTTTATAACATGGGGTTCCCCACTGACGGCTGAATGTAAAAAAAAAAAAAAAAACCTTCAGGTCTTTTTTAATAAAAGATGGTGGGGGGCCCCCCCAAAATCAATACCAGACCCTTATCTGAGTATTCAGCCTGGCAGGTCAGGAAAGGAAGGGGACAAGCGAGCGGCACCCCTTCTGAACCATACCAGGCCGCATGCCCTCAACATAGTGGGGGATGTTTGGGGCACGCATTCCAATGCATCTTGTGCTGTTTTTTAAAAAAATTTTTGTTTTGGCCAGCAAATTTGTTTTTACATTTAGCTGTCTGCGGGGGAAACCCGCTGACAGCTGATGACTCATCGGTTGTTAAGGATGCCGTGGCCGGCTTCTCGACCGCTCCTTAGACCCCTTTCACACATAAAAAAAATAAAAGAAAAATTTTGGAAAAAAAAAAATAGCGCCTGGAAATGCCTCCCCTGCAGCCCCAGTGTGCCAGCCCGAGTGCTTTCACACTGGGGCGGTGCGCTTGCCGGAAAAGTCCTGCAAGCAGAATCTTTCGGGCGGTGCAGGAGCAGTGTATACACCGCTCCTCCACTGCATTGAAATTAATGGACACCACTGCCGGAGCGCCTGCAAAGCGCTTCAGCAGCGGCTCTATGTGGGCGTTTTTAACCCTTTATTTGGCCACTAGCGGGATTAAAAGTGCCCCACTAGCGGTCGAAAAGCGCTGCTAAAACAGCGGTAAAGCGTTGCTAAAATTATCAGCGCTTTACCACTATTGCCCCCGCCCAAATGTGAAAGTAGCCTTAGCAACCAGCTATATACAGCGTGCTTATAGTATGTTTAACCACTTAAAGACCGGAAGGATTTACCCCCTTATTGACCAGGCTTTTTTTTTTTTGCGATACGACTCTGCATTGCTTTAACTGACAATTGCGCGGTCGTGCGACGTTGTACCAAAATTTATGTCCTTTTTTTTTAAAATATATAGATATATATATATAGAATAGAACTTTCTTTTGATGGTATTTGATCACCTCTGCGGTTTTTAGTTTTTGCGCTGTAAGCAAAAAAAACTGACGATTTTGAAAAAAAAAAACAATATTTTTTTACTTTTTGCTTTAATAAATATCCCCCAAAAATTTTTAAACAACAATACCTTCCTCTGTTTAGTCCAATCTGGATTCTTCTACATATTTTTGGTAAAACAAATCGCATTAAGCGTATATTGATTGGTTTGCGCAAATGTTATAGCGTCCAGAAAATAGGGAATAGTTTTATGGCATTTTTATTAATATTACTTTTTTTTTTTTTTTTTTTACTAGTAATGGCGGCGATCTGCGATTTTTTGCAGAAAAGGCGCAATACACAGAAACCTCAAAATGTAGTACCCTATAGTCCAGGGGCCGAGATAGAGGGATACATATATGTACACATATATACACTCGTAAATATATATATGTCATTGGATCAGTCAGGGCAGCCACCAAGAAAACCAGAAGCGGGTTCCAGTAGGCTAGAATAAAAACAAGGAAAGGGGGCGCCTCTGAGTATATATCATGAAACAATTTATTTAAACAACAATATCCACTCACACGGAGGAAAGAGGAGTTGTATTCAGGTCCGTTTGCTGGGCTGAAGAGATGGAGTAGGACTGCAAGTCACAGCAGATCTTGTAAGCTGGCACCACATCAAATCCAGGCAGGAAAGGGTGGGATGGCTGAGCACAGCGTGGTATCCTTCAGCGCTCCAGGCTTATTCAAGGTTAATTCACATCACAGTCCGGTGGGATAGAACAGAGTCCATCAGACAGAGATAAGGGTTCCAGGAAAAGTGAGTGGGGGAGGACAGACGCCAGTGCTAATTGCTGGCCGCGCCTTGTCTTTGCAATGCTCGTTCCACCTCTGTGGTGTGGAGAGAGACATGGACGTGTGATCAGGATCAGAACGAGGCTTGGTGAGCAAACACAGCTAGGCGCCCGGCATTGACGTCAAAAAAATGTGACGTGTTTCCGAACTAGCGACCAAAAAATACAATATTAGCAACTCTTTTCCCAGTAGCCCATGGCTAGGTTGGCATAGGAAGGGGCAAAGTTGGCTCCCATGGTGGTCCCCTGTACTTGTAGGTAAAACTCGCCATTGAAGTCAAAGTAGTTGTGGGTCAGGCAGAAATTAGTCATTATACTGCTGCAGGTTGGCACGATCCCGCGAACTGTCATAGCTGTACTTTGGTCCCTTGCACAGCGGGGGTGCCGATGCTCGTGGTCGGCAGTTGCGATGAAAGCCAGCCACACATGATCGCGGGCACGAGAGGCAGAACAGGAACGTGTGTGTGTATAAACAAGCACATCCCAGTTCTGTGAGGAAAGACAGATCATGAGTTCCTACTAGCTGGGAACCAGGATCTCTCATCACCCATAGTCACTCCTATCCCCCCCAGTTATGCGGCGTACACACGCTCGGACTTTCCGGCGGGATTGTCCGCCGGATCTAGTCCAGCGGACAAGCCGCCGTACTTTCCAGCGGAGGTCCTCCGGACTTTCCGAACGTGTGGACTTGCCCACACACGCCGGACAATCCGCCAAAGTTTTGGCGAAAGTCCGCTGGACTTTTGAAATGAACGGACTTGCCCACACACGGAGGAAAGTCCGTTAATTTAGAACGTGACTCCAGGTATACGGGACTAGCGAAGGCAGTGAATGTGCCGCCGCGCTAGCCCCATCACCTGGTATGGATTTAAAGGGGAATCCCTACACCGAAAAAACGGCGTGGGGGTCCCCCTCAAATGCATCTCAGACCCTTATCCGAGCACGCAGCCCGCCGGCCAGGAAAGGGGGTGGTGACGAGCAAGCGCCCCCCCCCTTCTGAGCCTTACCAGGCCGCGTGCCGTCAACATGGGGGGGTTCCCTGGGGAAATGAACGGACTTGCCTCACACACAGTGGAAAGCCCTTTCATTTAGAACGTGACTCCAGGTAGACGTGATTAGCGAAGGCAGTGAATGCCGCCGCGCTAGCCCCGTCACCTGGTATGGATTTAGAGGGGAATCCCTACGCCGAAAAAACGGCGTGGGGGTCCCCCCCAAATGCATCTCAGACCCTTATCCGAGAAGACCCCCCAAGAAGGAAGACGAGCAAGCGCCCCCCCCCCCTCCTGAGCCGTACCAGGCAGCGTGCCGTCAACATGGGGGGTTCCCTGGGGAAAGGGGGGCCCCGGCCAACGGCAAGAAGAACAGAAGAACAAGACCCCCAGACGACGGCGGCGACGAAGAAGAAAGCTGTGCTCCTCCGCTAGTGAAAGAGCTAGTATAAGAGCAGAAGATAGCGGAGGAGTCCGGCGAGAACACCCCCCAAGAAGGAAGAAGACCCCGGAGCTGTGCAATAAAGTATTTTAAAAAATGGTGTTGTTTTTTTATTTACACTGTTTTACCCCATACTCATTCACATAGGGTGGGGGGCCGGTATCTGGGGGCCCCCTTATTAAAGGGGGCTCCTGGATTCCGATAAGCCCCCCGCCCGCAGGACCCCTTCGTCCCATCAACATGGGGACAAGGTGCTTTGGGGTGGGGGGGGGGCCATTCCCCAGGGCACCCCCCATGTTGAGGGCCCATGGCCTGGTACAGCTCAGGAGGGGCACTCGCTCGTCCCCACCTCCTTTCCTGACCGGCCGGGCTGCGTGCTCGGATAAGGGTCTGAGATGAATTTGGGGGGACCCCCACTCGTTTTTTTCGGCTTAGGTATTCCCTTTAAATCCATACCAGGTGACGTGGCTAGCGCGGCGACATTCACTGCCTTCGCTAGACTACCTGGAGTCACGTTCTAAATGAACAGACTTTCCTCCGTGTGTGAGGCAAGTCTGTTCAGTTCAAAAGTCCCGCGGACTAGCACACAGATGGCGGTATTGTCTGCCGGACTGCTGAGTCCAGCGAACAATTTTAAGTCTAAACTTAAAACTTAGTCCGCCAGACTTTTGGGAGGAAAAAGTCCGCCGGAGCCCACACACGGTCGGAGTATCCGGCGGACTCTAGTCCGGCGGACAATCCCGCGGGAAAGTTCGCTCGTGTGTACGCGGCCTTAGAGCACGCACACAGGGAAATTGTAATCAATTTAAAAAAGTGGAGGCATCTTCCCCTTCTTTCTGACGAGACATACAGGTGTCGACAACCATCTATTTGTGAATATGGTATAGCTTAACTGCCTGCTGACCAGCCACCGTCATTATACTGCGGCAGGTTGGCACGATCCCGCAAACTGTCATAGCTGTACTTTTTGGTCCCTTTAAGCAGGATCCGCTGATGCTCGTGCTCGTGCTGATGCTCATAGTCGGCAGTCGCGATGACCGCCGGCCATGTGTGATCGCGGGCACGAGAGGCAGAACAGGAACATGTGTGTGTAAACACACACATCCCAGTTCTGTGAGGAGAGGAGAGACAGATCATGAGTTCCTACTAGCTGGGAACCAGGATCTCTCATCTCCTATAGTCACTCCTATCCCCCACAGTTAGAACACACGCACAGGGAACACCGTTAACCCCTTGATCCCCCCCTAGTGTTAACCCCTTCCCTGCCAGTGACATTTACACAGTAATCAGTCCTTTTTTATAGCTCTGATCGCTGTATAAGTGTCAAAAGTGTCCAATATGTTCACCATAATGTCGCAGTCCCGATAAAAATAGCAGATCGTCGACATTACTAGTAAAAAAAAAAAATAATACTAATAATAATAAAAATGCCATATATCTATCCCCTTTTTGTAGACGCTATAACTTTTGCGCAAACCAATCAATATACGCTTTTTGCGATTTTTTTATTACCAAAAATATGTAGAAGAATACATAAACTAAGGGAAAAAATTGGGAATATTTATTACAGCAAAAAGTACAAAATATTGTGTTTTTTTCTAAATTGTTGCTTTTTTTTTTGTTTATAGCGCAAAAAATAAAAACCGCAGAGATGATTAAATACCACCAAAAGAAAGCTCTATTTATGAGTAAAAAAGGACTTAAATTTTGTTTCGGTACAGCATCGAACGACTGCGCAATTGTCAGTTAAAGCAACGCAGTGCCGTATCACAAAAAATGGCCTGGTTATTGAGCAGCCAATTCTTCCAGGGCTGAAGTGGTTAAAGTGATCACACAGTACCAGTGTGTAGTCCATTGTGCTTACTCCCTCATGAGTGTCTCAATACAGACAGATTCGTTTTGCAGCTATCGCCTGCTTTCTTTTGAACAGGGCCACTCCCTTATACATTGCTCTTTTCAAACTTCAAAACTTTCTTCTTCCTGCGGCACAGAGACATTACCAGAAAACACTTTTAACTTCCTGTAATGCACACCTCCCAACGAACTTCAGAATGAGGGACAATTGAGGGAGCAGGTGAGCTACAGCGCACATAGCGGCAACGTGTGGGTGTGGCCAAAGTCTTAATGGTAGGAGGGGCTTAAGGGTGTGGTTAAACAAAATTCAGCTCTCTAACCAATGCCCCCCAGCTCTCTCACCAATGTTCGCCAGCTCTCACCAATGCCCCCCCCAGCTCTCTGAGCAATTACCTCCTCCATCTCTCTCACCAATACTCCCCTCCTCTCTTTCTTATGCCCCCAAGCTCTCTCATCAATACTCCCCTCTCTTACTAATGCCCCCCAGCTCTCACCAATGCCCCCTAGCTCTCTGAGCAATGCCCTCCTCCAGCTCTTTCACCAATGGTCCCCCTCCTCTCTCACCAATGCCCCCCCAGCTCTCACTAATTCTCCCCAGCTCTCTCAGCATCGCCCCCAGCTCTCTCACAATGCTCCCTAGCTCTCTGAGCAATGACCTCCTCCAGCTCTCTCACCAATGCCCCCCCCCAGCTCTCTGAGCAATGACCTCCTCCAGCTCTCTCACCAATGCCCCCTCCCAAGCTCTCTAAGCAATGACCTCCTCCAGCTCTCTTACCAATGCTCCCCCTCCTCTCTTACTTATGCCCCCAAGCTCTCTCACCAATACCCCCTCTCTTACTAATGCCGACCCCAGCTTTCTCAGAAATGTCCCCCAGCTCTCTGAGCAATGCCCTCCTCCAGCTCTCTCACCAATGCTCCCCCTCCTCTCTCACCCATACCTAATGTAGCACCCTCTATCATAGGTAGGTGCTAGAGGTAAGGTGTCTTGGGTGATAGCTGTCAGGCAGGTAAATTTAAACAGGCCTATGCTGCATGCTAGGCCCGTTTGTTTTGATCTGAAGGCCAGGGAGTGGTTAGTGTAGCAGTGGGTGTGACTACCTGTCTTTCAGTTTTTGGGTGCCTCCCCTGCTTCCAGAGAGAATGTTCTGGAAGAGGGGCAGGGCTGGTAATTGGAGTGACAAGGAGCTCGTGTGAGGAGCCCTGACCAATCCCCAACTAGGATTGGCAGGGGGCAGGTCTCCTACATAAACTCAGGTCCAGCCCACTGGAAGGGAGTTGTCGGCTGGGTGAATTGAAGAATGGAGTGTTAGACTGCAGCAGGAGGCCCACCCCCACCTGGGGGGGTGTAGGCCTCGGCGGAGGAGCTCGGGAGCCTCTTATGACATGGTTGTGGAGAGGTGTCCTGGAACAGGAGCTGGAGAAGCAGTCGGAGCCCTTGTTCAACAGTCCCATGAGCAGGCTCTCCCTGAGCCCTTCCTTCCCCCTGTTTATATATGCACCAGGACAGAAGGCAGGACCCGAAAATTCCACAGCTTATCTATTCCCCAACCTGGGCAGATTAGCTAGCTTACTGACACATAACATTCCCCTTCTAGGCACCTGCCTACATGCTCCAAGTGGTACTATAGTGGCCCCACTCCTGCGTCCGCACCAGCTACAAAAAGAGGCATATCCTGCCAACTACCGCCAAGTGTGAACAGGGTGCAGCATTGTGTGTTGGCAAGCAGTGATCACACAAAGACTGACGTAGCATGAACTGTGTATTATAGAAAGTTTCAACAAAGTACAACAAGGCCCAGTGGTTAAACACAACAATCCGGAGCCACTTAAGGAAAATTATTAAGCCCCATACACACGGTCGGATTTTCCCATGGATTCTGTCCTATCGGACAATGTTGTCGGAAAATCCGACCGTGTGTAGGCACCATCGGACAGTGTACGTCAGATTGTCCGATGGACAAAGTCCTATCTCCTGCTGGATAGATTTTTCGACAATAAAGTCCGATCACACCAAATCCGATCGTGTGTATCGAATTCCGACGGACAAAGTGCTACGCATGCTCAGATCACATTACAAGACCAAAGCTATTGGCTACTAGCCTCTACGTAGTCCCGTCGTAGGCAACAAACGTCACCACGTTCAGAATGATCGGATTTTCCGACAACTTTGTCCGACCGTGTGTATGCAACACCAACATCGGACAAAGTATGACGGACAGGATCCGACGGACCTGGTCCTCGGATAATCCACGCGTGTGTATGGGGCTTAACAGTGATCAGTTACTTCGGATGATACCGACATCTTCTGCATTGAGGAGCAGGAATGCAGCCTGACCGGTCCACAGTCACATGGGAGGCTTCCTGGATGGAGGTTGACGTACTCCCTGCACTGTTCCTACTCTTCTGAAACCTTTCCCTACCTCTAAACACTCTCCCAGACAGACAAGGAAACTGTCCCTACACTAACCATTTGCAGAAATGCACGCCAAATCAAGGAGCCAGTGTCTTAAATAGACACCGCTCTCACCCAAGATGGCCATGCAGGTAAATGAGTGTACCAGCCTCCAATTAGACAGCTGCCCCCCCCCCCCCCCAATGATGGCAGGAAGTCACAGAGTAACTAAGTTTCTTAGAGCTTCCTTCCACTTCTGCATTGCTGCTAGAACCTAGCCCCACCTGCAGACAGGAGTACAGACTGCACTTGCTGACATGTTCCCACTTCGATCCCAGCAGAACCATTTATTAGGGAGGTTAATAAAAATGTCCCTCCTCAGACAGGATATTGCACTAATTTTGTAGGTAAATAAAACAACAAGAACCTTTGCTAAGTGAAAGAATGGGATTGATAATAAAGTTGGCAGTGCCTCCACTAGGGTTGCCACCTTTTCTTCAAGCCAAACCTGTCTCTGGCGGGCAACGGCGCCGGCGGCTGGGTGGGAGAGAGACAGCGCACAGACAGTGCAGTGTGACCCGGCGGCAGGACATAGCCCCGCTGGAGCGGGGGAAGAAGGGGGGAATGCGTGCTGTTTGGGGGTAGCTGACAAAGGGGGTGTAGCTGACAGAGAGGGTGGGGGTAGCTTACAGAGAGGGAGGGGGTAGCTGACAGAGGAGGGAGGGGGTAGCTGACAAAGGGGGGGTAGCTGACAGAGAGGGTGGGGTAGCTTACAGAGAGGGAGGGGGTAGCTGACAGAGGAGAGAGGGGGTAGCTGACAGAGGAGAGAGGGGGTAGCTGACAGAGGAAGGAGGGGGTAGCTGACAGAGGAAGGAGGGGGTAGCTGACAGAGGAAGGAGGGGGTAGCTGACAGAGGAAGGAGGGGGTAGCTGACAGAGGAAGGGGGTAGCTGACAGAGGGGAGGGGGGAGCTGACAGAGGGGAGGGGGGGGAGCTGACAGAGGAGGGAGGGGGGTAGCTGACAGAGGAGGGAGGGGGGGTAGCTGACAGAGGAGGGAGGGGGTAGCTGACAGGAGGGAGGGGGTAGCTGACAGAGGAGGGAGGGGGTAGCTGACAGGAGGGAGGGGGTAGCTGACAGAGGGGAGGGGGGAGCTGACAGAGGAGGGGGGGTAGCTGACAGAGGGGAGGGGGGTAGCTGACAGAGGGGAGGGGGGGGGTAGCTGACGGAGGGGAGGGGGGTAGCTGACGGAGGGGAGGGGGGTAGCTGACGGAGGGGAGGGGGAGCTGACAGAGGAGGGGGGAGCTGACAGAGGGGGGGGGAGCTGACAGAGGAGGGGGGAGCTGACATGGGGGGTAGCTGACGGAGGGGAGGGGGGTAGCTGACGGAGGGGGGTAGCTGACGGAGGGGAGGGGGGTAGCTGACGGAGGGGGGGGGGTAGCTGACAAAGGAGGGGGGTATCTGATAGAGGGGAGGGGGGAGCTGACGGGGGGGAGGGGGTAGCTGGCGGAGGGGAGGGGTTAGCTGACGGAGGGGGTAGCTGACGGAAGGGGTAGCTGACGGAGGGGAGGGGGTAGCTGACGGAGGGGAGGGGTAGCTGCCAAAGGAGGGGGGTAGCTGACAGAGGGGGGGGGGGGGGGGTAGCTGACAGAGGAGGGGGGTAGCTGACAGAGGAGGGGGGTAGCTGACAAAGGGGAGGGGTATCTGATAGAGGGGAGGGGTATCTGACAGAGGAGGGGGGGTAGCTGACAGAGGAGGGGGGGTAGCTGACAGGGGAGGGGGGGTAGCTGACAGGGGGGGGGGGGTAGCTGACAGAGGAGGGGGGGTAGCTGACAGGGGAGGGGGGGTAGCTGACAGAGGGGGGGGGGTAGCTGACAGAGGAGGGGGGGGGTAGCTGACAGAGGGAGGGGGGGTAGCTGACAGGGGAGGGGGGGGGGGTAGCTGACAGGGGAGGGGGGGTAGCTGACAGGGGGGGTATCTGACGGGGAGGGGGTATCTGACGGGGGAGGGGGGGTATCTGACGGGGGAGGGGGGTATCTGACAGAGGGGGGTGGCTGACAGACAGGCGGGTGGTAGATCAGATGCTAGAGAGACCTCACGGTGTCCTCACCTCAGCCAGGAGACAGCGCGCGCCAGGCAGGGAGGCGGGACTCCGGGCGGTCACGAATCACGATCACCCACAGTCCAGCCCCGCCTCCACATTTGACCAGTCCACCAGGCCAATCACAAACCCTTTAGAACGCCGCCCGCACATGATGACATATTCAGACAATAACAGGGCGCCCGCTCCCGCTGCCCATTGCCCAGCTCTCGCAAAGCACAGTGAGATAGTGTAGGTGAAGGTGGAGATTGAAGGTGGCGGGCACGGGAATCGGGTTGCGCCGCTACGGCTATAGATGTTGCGGCCGGGGCCAGACGATATGTGTCCGGGTTTCGGGCGGGTTGAAACCCGGGCACATGTGTCAAAACCCGGGCTGTCCGGGTCAAAACCGGACAGGTGGCAACCCTAGCCTCCACCCGGGACAGGACCTCTCTGAACAGAAGGGATTCCCTTCCTGGGAAATTAGCCAGTAATCTAATCAAAGTAATTGTGAACAGAACTACTACAATCAGCATGTAACATTATCCGTAAGTACATATATGCACACCAGTATAGAATAGAAATAATACAAGCTTATGAGAAGAGATTAATAATACTATATACATTCAATGTACAGACAGGTATTATCACCAAAGAGCCTGATAGTGGAATTGTGCACATATACCCAGGTATATACAGTGTGTGTGTATATATATATATATATATATATGTGGAAGGCCAACATGGTGGCCTGAATTTATGGGAGGAGCCCGGGAGGGTATTTAACCGGCCCACTCACCTGTGGTCTTCGTCGGTTCCGGTGCGCGATATACTACGTCACTAAGCCGACTACTCGATTTCGCTAGCGTTCGTGAGTGCCAGACGTCTCGTGGATTGCTCTCGTTCGAAGGTTTTGTACACTGTATCTGGCTCGGCTGCCGCAGGTAGGGGTCTCGTTTGACCACCATTTCACTTATGAACGTTACTTACCTTGTCACGAATCTCGCTGTTCACATACGCACAAGTCATTCCATTAGTACCCGTACGTTGCATCCGTACCGCTATCTGCATACAGTAGCCGGTCGCTTACGCATCACCTGATTCGGAATCAGTCGCAGTATCATGCCATACGGTCACATTTCAGCCATTTCAAAAACATTTCAGTCATTTCACCATTTCACGGTCCTGCACCGACACGCCGTTCGAATCTAGCCACATCCGATTCGTCCCGGCATGTCCCAGCAGTGGAACCCCATTTCAATACATGACCCAGGGAGCGGCCGTTAGCCGCAATTTCTCGACTCACCGGTCGAAAAAACACCTCTGTCATGGCATCATTTCACTGTCACGTATTACGTTCCGATTCAAGTCTAGGCGCACCCCGGTGCCTCGATTCGTACCGGCACGCCCCAAGGTGCTCCCAGGCCCCATTTCATTCCGTGCTCCAGAAGTACGGTCGCTGTCAGTCGAAAAGTTTTTAGGCTCACCGCTCGGCGCCTCTGTCACGAGGAAAACATTTCACCTCACGAGTCACGTTTTGATTCGAAACCGGTCGCACCTTTGCGGATCGGTCTTCGCCTCCAACGTACCCCAGGTTTGTCGGCCCCATTTCAGTAACCACCCCTGAGTCTGCTCGTCGTCGGTCGTGAGACCCGACCGACCGTTCAGCACCTCAGGGAATGGTTCCCCTCATTTCTCTCACCGCCAGGCCGCACCTCGCTTCGAACCCAGTCGCGCTGCGCACCGGTTCGGACCGATGCGCCCTGAACATCCGTTGGCCTCATTTCAGTACATGCTCCAGAAGTCTGGTTCGTCTACAGTCGCCATCGCGGCTCGACCGTTTCATACTTCTGTCATGCCGATCAGTTCGCTGTCACACACAAACGTCCTGATCCGAATCCGATGGCATCTACCATGCATCAGTTCGCCTCAACGTACCCCAGTCGAGTTGGCCTCATTTCATTCCAAAATTCTCGGCAATCAGCAGTCACACTCATAAAACGACACCTTGCGCCCACGACATGGCACAAACGTTTCTCATTTCACTCAAAAGCTGGCGGAGGGGAGGGGTTAGCTGACGGAGGGGGTAGCTGACGGAAGGGGTAGCTGACGGAGGGGAGGGGGGGTAGCTGACGGAGGGGAGGGGTAGCTGCCAAAGGAGGGGGGTAGCTGACAGAGGGGAGGGGGGTAGCTGACAGAGGAGGGGGGTAGCTGACAGAGGAGGGGGGTAGCTGACAAAGGGGAGGGGTATCTGATAGAGGGGAGGGGTATCTGACAGAGGAGGGGGGGTAGCTGACAGAGGAGGGGGGGTAGCTGACAGGGGAGGGGGGGGGGTAGCTGACAGGGGAGGGGGGGTAGCTGACAGAGGAGGGGGGGTAGCTGACAGAGGAGGGGGGGGGGGGTAGCTGACAGAGGAGGGGGGGGGTAGCTGACAGAGGAGGGGGGGGGTAGCTGACAGAGGAGGGGGGGTAGCTGACAGGGGAGGGGGGGGTAGCTGACAGGGGAGGGGGGGTAGCTGACAGGGGGGGTATCTGACGGGGAGGGGGTATCTGACGGGGGAGGGGGGGTATCTGACGGGGGAGGGGGGTATCTGACAGAGGGGGGTGGCTGACAGACAGGCGGGTGGTAGATCAGATGCTAGAGAGACCTCACGGTGTCCTCACCTCAGCCAGGAGACAGCGCGCGCCAGGCAGGGAGGCGGGACTCCGGGCGGTCACGAATCACGATCACCCACAGTCCAGCCCCGCCTCCACATTTGACCAGTCCACCAGGCCAATCACAAACCCTTTAGAACGCCGCCCGCACATGATGACATATTCAGACAATAACAGGGCGCCCGCTCCCGCTGCCCATTGCCCAGCTCTCGCAAAGCACAGTGAGATAGTGTAGGTGAAGGTGGAGATTGAAGGTGGCGGGCACGGGAATCGGGTTGCGCCGCTACGGCTATAGATGTTGCGGCCGGGGCCAGACGATATGTGTCCGGGTTTCGGGCGGGTTGAAACCCGGGCACATGTGTCAAAACCCGGGCTGTCCGGGTCAAAACCGGACAGGTGGCAACCCTAGCCTCCACCCGGGACAGGACCTCTCTGAACAGAAGGGATTCCCTTCCTGGGAAATTAGCCAGTAATCTAATCAAAGTAATTGTGAACAGAACTACTACAATCAGCATGTAACATTATCCGTAAGTACATATATGCACACCAGTATAGAATAGAAATAATACAAGCTTATGAGAAGAGATTAATAATACTATATACATTCAATGTACAGACAGGTATTATCACCAAAGAGCCTGATAGTGGAATTGTGCACATATACCCAGGTATATACAGTGTGTGTGTATATATATATATATATATATGTGGAAGGCCAACATGGTGGCCTGAATTTATGGGAGGAGCCCGGGAGGGTATTTAACCGGCCCACTCACCTGTGGTCTTCGTCGGTTCCGGTGCGCGATATACTACGTCACTAAGCCGACTACTCGATTTCGCTAGCGTTCGTGAGTGCCAGACGTCTCGTGGATTGCTCTCGTTCGAAGGTTTTGTACACTGTATCTGGCTCGGCTGCCGCAGGTAGGGGTCTCGTTTGACCACCATTTCACTTATGAACGTTACTTACCTTGTCACGAATCTCGCTGTTCACATACGCACAAGTCATTCCATTAGTACCCGTACGTTGCATCCGTACCGCTATCTGCATACAGTAGCCGGTCGCTTACGCATCACCTGATTCGGAATCAGTCGCAGTATCATGCCATACGGTCACATTTCAGCCATTTCAAAAACATTTCAGTCATTTCACCATTTCACGGTCCTGCACCGACACGCCGTTCGAATCTAGCCACATCCGATTCGTCCCGGCATGTCCCAGCAGTGGAACCCCATTTCAATACATGACCCAGGGAGCGGCCGTTAGCCGCAATTTCTCGACTCACCGGTCGAAAAAACACCTCTGTCATGGCATCATTTCACTGTCACGTATTACGTTCCGATTCAAGTCTAGGCGCACCCCGGTGCCTCGATTCGTACCGGCACGCCCCAAGGTGCTCCCAGGCCCCATTTCATTCCGTGCTCCAGAAGTACGGTCGCTGTCAGTCGAAAAGTTTTTAGGCTCACCGCTCGGCGCCTCTGTCACGAGGAAAACATTTCACCTCACGAGTCACGTTTTGATTCGAAACCGGTCGCACCTTTGCGGATCGGTCTTCGCCTCCAACGTACCCCAGGTTTGTCGGCCCCATTTCAGTAACCACCCCTGAGTCTGCTCGTCGTCGGTCGTGAGACCCGACCGACCGTTCAGCACCTCAGGGAATGGTTCCCCTCATTTCTCTCACCGCCAGGCCGCACCTCGCTTCGAACCCAGTCGCGCTGCGCACCGGTTCGGACCGATGCGCCCTGAACATCCGTTGGCCTCATTTCAGTACATGCTCCAGAAGTCTGGTTCGTCTACAGTCGCCATCGCGGCTCGACCGTTTCATACTTCTGTCATGCCGATCAGTTCGCTGTCACACACAAACGTCCTGATCCGAATCCGATGGCATCTACCATGCATCAGTTCGCCTCAACGTACCCCAGTCGAGTTGGCCTCATTTCATTCCAAAATTCTCGGCAATCAGCAGTCACACTCATAAAACGACACCTTGCGCCCACGACATGGCACAAACGTTTCTCATTTCACTCAAAAAAAAAAAAAAAAAAAAAAAAAAAATATATAAGTAGTGTATATGCACAGTTCTCTTTATTTTTCCTTCCCTAGGTCAGTCCGAGTTCAGTAGGTCCACCCTGCACAGGTTGGACGGTGTTTCTCCAGGTAAAATATAAAAACTTACCGTGTACGCACGTTCACGTACGTACGCACACTTGTCCTTTCCAGAGCACAGCAGTTGGGTACGTATGTTTACACAAAGGAAAGAAACAGTCTTGGTTTATCTCATCCCCTTGAACAGCTCCGGTCGACCTTCTTACGACCTCAGACGCCTCAAGACATCGCCTCAGGGCACAGCCCATCCGAGGACCATGTCGCAAGCGGGCAGCGAGGATCTCACCGCCCCCTTGTCACGTTCCCCAGTGTCCATGAGTGACAGCATCCAGTCCCTCAGGGGATGGACCATCCCCAGACTGACGGCAGAACTTAGACGCAGGGGCGTGCCGTTCCCCGCCACGGCCAGGAAGGCGGAGCTCTTCAGGCTCTTGTTTCCTCCTCCTGCCATGGCAGGGCCCAGCACTCAGCAAGCCTCCCTCCAGTCTATATCTGCGGCCATAACACAACTCCACACCATGGTGTCGTCCTTGGCGAACACAGTCACGGACGTCCAAGCCAGAGTGACTCTCCTCGAATCTCACCCGGCCCCGGCCGTCCCCGGCCCCGCCGCGATACAGCCACCTACAACAGTCGCCACAGGTACCGCAGGGACATGTCCCCTGGTCTGCCCAGCACACCTGGTTCCAGCCAGCATTAAGAAGGACATACTGGATGGCAAGGACGTCAACCTCGCCTCCCTTCTCATTTCAGTCCACGACCTAGCCGAAAACAAGGCCTATACCTGGGGAGATGTCTCGGTGGTCCTCAAAGCTAAAGACCCCAGACTCAACCGCAAATTGTCCGTCCCAGAATTTGCGTTGTCATTTGGGATGCTTAGAGACATCATATGCTCAGCTTCCCCCGGCAGAAGGGAAGAGCTGGATTTATATCTCCACACCGTGGTAGATTTGGGCTACAAATACGGCGGGTTCTCATTCTATGACTACCACCGCTCCTTTTCCGCAAAAGCAGCCGCCAGGATGGCGCAATTCCAGTCACCCACAGATTGGAGCCTAATGGACACAGAATTATTCTGTCGCCATTTCGCCGGTCTGCGCTCACCATTGTGCGCAGTCTGCCAATCCTCCACGCACACCGCCGCCTGGTGCTCCAGTGCAACACTCCGCCACTCGGTCGAGTTTCCCTCGACCTCGGCTCCAGCACAAAACCCGCCAGCACCGACACAGAAACCCCAGCTCGACAAACTCGGACGCCCCGTCCGGACCATGGGAGGAGCGGCCATCTGCAATAATTACAACTACGGCTCGTGTAACTTCAGCCAATGCAGGTTGCTCCACGTGTGCGTCGTGTGCCACAGGGCGCACCCGAAAAATCTATGCGAGCTCAAACCGAAAAATCTGTGACTGAGCCGCATAAACAGCCTATGGTTAGGAGTCTATCTGGACTCACACCCCCTAGCCACGTTCCTCATACAAGGATTCACGGCGGGCTTCCATACCGGCCTTGTCTCCCTGCCCCACACTACTTACGAGTGTAGGAATCTCAGATCAGCGGCCACCGACGAGCAGGCCATAGACCAACTACTCCTAGCCGAGCTGGAGCGAGGTTTCGTCATTGGTCCCTTCACACAACCCCCCTTCAACACCTGGAGAGTCAGCCCTATTGGGCTTGTCAAGGGCAAATTCTCAAATAAAGTTCGCTTGGTGTACGACCTGTCTGCGCCTCATTCTTGCCACGTCCCCAGCCTCAACTCCCTAATTCCCTCCGAGGAGTTCTCCTTAAAATACGCCTCCGTCGACTTGGCGATCCAGGCCATCCTCAAAGCAGGCACAGGGGCCTGGCTATCCAAAGCCGACATATCGGACGCCTTCAAACTTCTGCCGATTCACCCGTCTCTTTGGTGTTGGCACGGTATCAAGTGGAGAGACAGGTACTACTTCGCCACCAAGCTCACGTTCGACTCCAAAAGTAGCCCCTGGCTCTTCGACACGTTCGCTCAATCCCTCACCTGGATTCTCCTACACAAGGCCCAATGCACAGAAGTCATCCACTACCTAGATGACCTCCTACTGATAGAGCAGCCTAACGTTTCACCAGTAGACCTCGACAAATTAAGAGTCGTCTTCCAGAATATCAATGTCCCCATAGCCGAGCACAAGGTCGACGGACCCGCACACTCCATCACCTTCCTCGGAGTTGTCTTGGACACATGCTCCATGCAGGCCAGCCTACCCCTCGACAAGCTGACCCGCATCAGGGCAGTTCTTCAGGACTTCACCCGCACGAGAGGGTGCACAAGACGACAGCTCCAGTCACTACTTGGCATGCTCAATTTTGCCATGCGGATCGTCCCTCAAGGTCGTTCCTTCATTTCACGACTCTTAGTCCACCTGTCACAGGCACAAGACCCCGATCAGATCCTCAAACTGGACGCCGCGGCCATAGCAGACCTAGCGATGTGGGAAGAGTTCCTTTCCTCGTGGAACGGGATATCCATGTTTATCCCGGCCGTCTCACCCTTCTCACCACAGGTGGTGACAGATGCCGCGGCCTCCACGGGCTTCGCAGCCATATTTGGCCTCCATTGGTTCGCTGGCCCTTGGCCCCCGCAGATACTTTCAATTATACCTGGCCGGCATACAGCACTTTTTGGCCCTTCAAGATCCTACTAGACCGTCTGTCTTCTCGTCCCACGCCGTCCGAGCCGTATTACGCGGCGTCCAGAAGCAGCAACCAGCAAACAGAACCAGACGTCGCCCCATCACTGGCGCCATCTTCCGCGAGATGTCCGCCATACTCGCTGGTTCCCCCTTTGGTGTCCTCCTCAGCCAGGTCATACAAGCCGCCATCTACCTGGCCTACTATGGGTTCTTACGTCCCAGCGAATTCACCCGTAACAGCTCGACCAGCCAAACCCTGTGCAGACGCCACCTAGTTCGCCATCAAGACCACTTCGTGCTCCACCTCAACGTCTCCAAGACTCAGCAAGCTGGCCACGGGGTGGACATCCATCTATACAGAACCGGCAATGCCTGGTGCCCAGTAACGGTTCTCAACCACCTGCTCTCACTCCTGCCAGAACAAAGGGACACCGATCCCCTTCTGCCTTTTCCAGTCAAACCCTTGAGCACCTGTCAGTTCATGACACACGTAAGAATTCTCCTCCGCAACCTACGCCTCAACCCCAGCGAGTACTCCGGTCACTCTTTTCGGATCGGGGCCGCCTCAGCCGCCTCACAGCAGGGGGTCCCAGGCCACATCATCCAGAGACTCGGCAGATGGAAGTCAGCCTGCTTCACCCGGTATATACACGACCCACAGGCGGAAATGTCACGGGCCTTCGCCCAGCTCACGCAGTAGTCAATACTAAAAGGCAATAAA